>JAMZAV010008573.1:0-49827 GCA_024449915.1 Sweltsa coloradensis
CCCCCACCCCCCCCCCCCCCCCCCCCCCTCCACGGTGAATCACACTGCCAGCTTATTATGCTACAAGACACTCACTGTGCACGCTGGCGGAGTTTTTTTAAATTTTACTTTCAACGTCAATCTGATTCAGTTATAACAACTGATTTTGAAAGGAGAATAGAAAATAAATTAAGAGCAAAAATAAAACAAAATAATAAACAGTAGATACAAATATTATTTACTGCAATTTAGAAATTAAAAAAGTCCGCCCCAACCGGGAATCGAACCACGGATCTCCAGCATTCCAGACAGGCGTCTTAACCACTAGACCATCAGGACGGGTACATTTTGAGCTCTGAATTGTACTTGCATTATACATCTGAATGGATGAATGGATTCTGAATTGTAGTAAATAATATCAATTACACCTACGGGAGTGTTTCCCGACTAAACAAATCGAGAAGTAGACACAAAGTTCACTCCATCTGAAAGCGCGAGGCTCTGAATCGGGAGGTCACGGTTCGATACTCGCGGCTGGCAACACTGACTCAAAGTTTTCTTGGGTTTTCTTTGCTCGTTGATGCAAATGCAAGAGATTGCAACTTAATTTTTGATTAAAAAATAAAAACTATAGTAAAAATTATTACAAAGTTGTGTGAGCAATGATATGTTATTAATTATATTTTGATTCAAGCACTGAAAAAATAATGTTGCTATTTTTGACATGTCCAGATAAAATTTTTAATTTTTTTATGTGTTCCCATCATTCCATCACAATTCAGGCAATGTTAGGACGTTCTTGGATGTGATTCACTCTTATTCAACTGAGGAACGTCGTTGTATTCCAACCCGTTCTGTATTTCCCCAAACTTGGTTATTTTTAGAATGTGTATACAATATTTGAACATTAACCATATATTTCCAAGCGAAAATTGACAGTTCGGGTGGCAAGGGACGCTGCTACCTGTTGCATGGTTTACACGGGTTCATTCAAATATGCCAGACACGGGTTCATGTTTGCAGAGAATTTATTTTGGTGCAAACTAAAATAGATTAATTTTGTTTCCGGATTAATTGTAAAATCGTTTTAGCAATGTTGGTACAGTTAAGAACATATTTGTATGTTAAATATCACGTACACCAAAACTACCCCCGCCCCCCTGATTACTAAACATAGACTTTTCTAGAAAATAGATCGCGGATTTCACCTGTAAACATCACTCATGTCTGTCATCCAGTACGTTTCGTTTTATTTCATTTCACTTTATTATCATATTTAAAATTATGGACAATACATTGTAGTATTTAGAATATTCGATTTTAAGAGGAAGGACTAGCGCCAATATTTAAACCACGCGAAATAACCTTATTTTAGTAAAACTCACATAACGCTTCACAAAAACGAAAACGATAATGGGTCCCATGTGGTTTAGTTAGAACTATATTTGACAAAAAACCTTTTTTAAATATTGTAACCAGTAATGATTCCAATCAAAGATTATTAAATTATCGTATTCCGTTATTAAAAACGCTATTGATTACAATATGTGAATAATTTTTCATGCAGGTTTGTAGTTCTAGCAAAACTACGTTTGACCTAGTAGCTAGTTTTCAATTTTACGTTACAGTTTGAGAGACATTACTAAAATAAGGTTATTTCGCGTGGTTTTAATATTGGTGGTGATCCTTCCCCTTAAGCTTATATAGCCTACAGTTCCCAACAGATAAATCAAGATTACACATAAGACATAAATTAAACTACAATCACAGATCTGTCGTCATAGTCAAAGCGTGTACCTCACCAAATAAATAAATTAAATATCACATTAAACCATGTTGTAGCTATATATCATTCATAGGTGTCTCATATATACAAGAGCATGGTTAAGAACCATAAATTGCATCATTCACTATAAGTATGTCAGTACTTAATTAAACAAACCAAACCAGGTCATACCTGGAGTCAAAACTTTGCGTAAGTCAGGCTATTCTCTCTTCATTATTTACTAGAACATAGCATGTCACCGATTTTATTATTTTTTATTTATTATTATTATTATAATAGCATTTATCGAGGAGTGCCTCCTTCAGTTTTTGCATAAATTGTTTTTTTTATCCATTATTTTAAATTCTTCGTGTGTCAAGTCTTACGATGAAAACCGAGAACGACCTACGTTTCAAATGCGTTTTTTTACTTTAGGCCCTTGACACCATTACCAAAGTTTGACGAAAATAATAATATAATCATAAATTTTTCGTATGAAGCCTACCCCATGATGCAAATATGCTAACGCCCTAGGTGTTTTGGAACTTTTTGGATAATTCTGAAGTAAGGGTCCGGGGGCTTTTCAAGTAGAACTCAATCCCTTGCATTTGCATTTCCGACTAAGCAAAACCTTGGAAAAGTCTCGACGGGACTTTAACCCGGGACCCTCCCGAATCAGAGTCGCGCGCTTTAACGCTCGGCCAACACTGTCGGGTTGGTAGAAATAGAATAGTTTTTGTTACCCTGTTGTCATGGATGGGGTGGTGGGGGGCAGCCTATCCCAGAGTTGACGTATATAAGTATTGCGCGCCTGACACACGAGACTTGTATGCTGGAAAGAAACGTATCATCTTTGGTGTTATTGTATCCGTCTTCGGACGCTCTGGGTAAGTCTTTTCCTGCCCTCTTTATAGGGCCCCCATCCTTGGCTTCATTACTATCGAATATCCATTCCTATACTGAGTTCGAACCCGGGTCTCCACATTCCAGGGAGGCGCCTAAGATAACTATACCACCGAGAACGGTTAACTTTTAAAACTTCTGATAAAATATGTACGTGCATTACTGATCTGAAATGGCTTAAGGGCGCCTTCCTGGGAATGTTGGAGACCCGGGTTTCGAACCTATCGGGATGGGAATTTCTTAATTGTAATAAAAAATCAACAATTCCACCCACGGGAGGGTTTTTCCAATAACCAAATTGAAAATTGCCGTGTTAATCAAGTATTATCGTCCAACCAACACACAGACCTCATGCACACAAGTCAAGCTAGACCTCGTATTAGTGTTTGAAATATCCGGCAACTAGAGTTATCCGGGCAAGTTAAAAGTAATTGATTAAGTACGAGTGATGTTTCCCACTTCGCCCACTGAAACTTCTCAAATTTAATTATCTTTTATGTGTAAAGTCCGAGAAACAGTAGTTTTAGGAGGCCCCTGGGTGGAGGAACCAGTGGGGCTCAAGCAGGGTGCAATCACAAGAGTTATCTTGTCACATACACGCCCCACCCGCTTTCAACACAAACACGCTTGCTAACTGTCTATAATAAACCGTCCTATCCAGTGTCGGATACAGGGAGTGGTTGGGGGGTAGGGGCCCTGGGTGGAGGAACCAGTGTGGCTCAAGCAGGCGCGTCACAAAGTTTTCTTGTCACAATACTCGCCCACACCCGTTCAACAAACAACAGCCTTGCTCCTTCTATAATAAAACCTCCTATCCAGTGGCGATACAGGGGTGATGGTGGGGTAGGGGGCCCTGGGTGGAGACCCAGTATGCCAAGCAGGCTGCATTCACAAGAGTTTTATCTTCTCACATACAACGGCCCCACCCCTATGCAACAAAACAACGCTGCTACTTCTATAATAAACCTCCTATCCAGTGGCGGATACAGGGGGGTGAGGGGTAGGGGCCCCTGGGTAGAGGAACCAGTGGTGCTCAAGCAGGCTGCAGTCAAAGAGTTTATCTTGTGCACATACACGCCCCACCCGCTTCAACCACAACACGCTGCTACTTCTATTAATAAACCTCCTATCCATGGCGGATACGGGGGAAAAAAAAGGTGCGGGGGGGCCCTGGGTGGAGGAACGTCAGTGGTGCTCAAGCAGGCTGCAGTCACAAAGAGTTATCTTGCACATACACGCCCCCACCCCTTCAAACAACAACGCTGCTATTCTTATAATAAACCTCCTATCACATGGCGGATACAGGGAGGGGGGGTAGGGGCCCCTGGGGGTGGAGGAACTCAGTAATGCTCCAAGCAGGCTGCAGTCACAAGAGTTACTTGTCACATCCACGCCCCCACCCGCTTCAACAAACAAACGCTTGCTGACTTCTATAAATAAACCTCCTATCAGTGGCGGATACAGGAGGGGGTAGGGGGCCCCCTGGGTGGAGGAACCAGTGGTGCTTAAGCAGAGGCTGCAATCACAAGAGTTATCTTGTCACATACACGCCCCACCCCGCTTCTTCAAAACACGCTTGGCTATTCTAGTAATAAACCTCCTATCCAGTGGCGGATACAGGGGGGGTGAGGGGAGGGGTAGGAGGCCCTGGGTGGAGGAACCAGATGGTTGCTCAAGCGGCCTGCAATCAACAAGTAGTTATCTTTGTCACATACACGCCCCACCGCCTTCAACAAAAACAACGGCTGCTATCTTCTATAATAACCTCCTATCCAGTGCGGGATACAGGGGGGTGATGGGTAGGTGCCCCTGGGTGAGAACCAGTGGTTGCTCAAGCAGGCTGCAGTCACAAGAGTTAGCTTGTCACATACACAGCCCCACCCCGCTTCACAAACAACGCTGCTACTTTCCTAATATAACCTCTCCTATCCATTGCGCGGATACAGGGTGGGGGGGGGTAGGGGGGCCCTGGGTGGAGTAACCATGGTGCTTCAAAGCAGGCTACAATCACAAGAGTTATCTTGTCACATACACCGGCCCCACCCGCTTCAAAAACAAACAACGCTGCTACTTCTATAATAAAACCTCCTATGCCAGTGGGCTGATAACAGGGAGTGGAGGGGAGGGGTAGGAGGCCCCTTGGGTGGAGTGAACCATTGGTCTCAAGAGCAGGCTGCAATCACAAGAGTTTATCTTGTCACATACACGCCCCACCCGCTTCAACAAACAACGCTGCTACTTCTATAATAAACCTCCTATCCAGTGGCGGATACAGGTGGAGGCTCATTACAATATGACAACCCGATGTTCGTTTCATAGTCAATATCAATAGATTATTATCAATGGTTTATTAGATACAGAGTATAAATGAATTTCATACAAAAACATCAAGCATTTAAACATGCAAAGTAGAAAATATGCTGATTCAATGAGGAAGGGAACAAGATGCATTTTTGAGGTTGTCCATTTTACAAGATGTTCAATTTGGATTATAGTAGCCTATAAACTTTAATCGTAATATTAAATTGAATATGGATCCCACTTTTAGGGATATGTTCTTTTTTTTAAATAAACACAATGGCCTTTCGTTTGTTATGGTAAAACTAGGAAAACGCTTAAGTCTCCGCCTCGTTGTTGGATGAAGCTTATAATGGTGCATTGAGGCTGCCATGTGGTTTACGGGCGGATTTTCTGTTTGTTCTCTGTGAAAAAAAAACATTACTTAGTTTGAATGATTTTTATTTTAATTAAATTAAATTTTAAACAATTCGTTTTCAATTTTTTTATTTAATAAAATTAATAAAAAATTTAATTTTAATTTTGTAAAATCGTAATTTTTAAAAAAGAAAAAAATTGGTAAAATTGCAATTTTCATAACAAATAATTATTCGATGTGCGCTCAAAATCTAACAAGAATTATATAGTTCATGAAATTAAAGGTTCCGTAAAAAAATCATTAAAAAATCGGATACAGCATTTAGGTGTTTTTTATTAGTCAAAGAATTTGTTTAAAAATCGAAAAAAATGTAAAATTGTGTTTTTCATAAGAAATAAAATCCGATTTGCCGAAGCTCACGATCGTGGGCAGTTCTAAGTTTTTTGTCAGGATTTCGGAAAGCCCTCCATAAAATTTCCAATCGCATCGGAGTACGGTTAGCCGGAAATCGTGTTTAACAAACACACAAAAATAAAAAAAAGAAAGAAAAAAAAAAACGTTCCGGATTTTTTCCCCCCTCCCAAGTGTAGTGAAATAGAAATCGTTGCTTTCGCTCGCTTCGCCTCGCTTACGCTCGCTAACGCTCATATCGCAATAATCCTGCTCTTGTTTTTATTTGTCTCGGAATTTTAAAAGGGGCTGTTTTCCAGGACTTCACCCCCTCCATTCCCGTTAATGACTTCAGATAACATTGGCAATACACTTTCACTATCAGATTGGCGGCCGCCGAGGGATCGATTTCACACACCTTCAGATCAAAGTTCGAGTTTTAACGCTTTGAGTATGAACGAAGACTTATTATAAATTGTTTATTTTCCTTTGCTTACATTTTAATCAACTTTTTTTAATATGTATGTATATACATATTTAGAATACCTCAAAGTTTAAGGGAATATGAAGTGATTAAAAATTTTAATAAAATTATGAAATAATACAATGAATCATGTATTTTGAGAAAAATTGTTACATGTTTACAAACGGGTAAAATTAAAAAAATCCCTTATCCTTGATCTTGCCAGCAAAAATAAAACTTTCATTTAAACAAATCAAATCTCTCTCTCTCTCTCTCTCTCCTCTCCACAATGGCCAACGAACAAGCCGCGAGTTTATATTCGCATGATATTTATAACACTTCAGAACAAATTGGCCTGAAACCTTATCATCCTACGACGACTTTCTTATTAATTCCACTCGCAAGACTTAACGTTCTCTCCACTTCCCTCAACTTTCAAGCAAAAACAATTCGAAACAACTATCATGAATTCGCCACAAACAAGTCAATATTTCGTAGATTTTTTCTCGTATGTCCTTGACGAACGGTTTTTCTTTCTTTGGTGAGCTTTGTTTCGGATTTTTTGTGAACCTTCTGATTTTCACCGGCTATCTTCGTCGTTTACTTTCTAAGAGGTCCAAGAAAGTTATAGAAAGTGTCTTCCTCGCGCAACTCAGGCGAGTCTCTTGGTTTACCACGCTCCTTTGGTTTTTGAGGTCGCGAGTCGCAACACCAGAACGAACGAACTCAAAGAACCAATAATGTATTTAGTTGTGTTAAATCTTAGTTGGCAAAGTAAAAGGATACGTCTTTGAGGACACTGTTCATAGGGATGAATTCATGTATTTTACTCTGTAGCAAAAATTATTTAAGCTAGAAGAAATTGTGTTTTGCAGTAAAGCTCTTCCTCCTAGTCTTTTCTTGCTTGCGGGAAGTATTACTTAAAACCTCGTTGGACCATCAACACACAAGCCAAGAATCACCGACCAACAGTGTTGGCTTAAAGCTCGAACTCTAACTCGGGAAATCCCGGTTTCGAATTCCGTCGAGACCGGAAATCTGACGGAGGTTTTTCCCGAGGTTTTCCCTACAGTCGTTCTATGCAAATGCGGATTAAATCCTCTATACTGCATTCAAACATCCCTTCACAATGTCAATATTCCACAACATACCTAGTTAAGACACCTGAAGAGGGGCAAGCATTGCACCATGGCAGGCGTTCAAACCAAAATTAAAACATTTTTATAGAAATAATTTATTTAGAATAATTATACTAAACATTTTGATGTATTTACATTTTAAACAAATATACTGGTTGTAAAGTGTACAACATTCTTTTCTGACACTCGGCCAAAACATTTTTTGATAAAATTTAATACTGTGACGATGGTCTATCCCGTAACAGCCGAAGTAACTCTCGCAGTTAGTGACGGCTCGAGTGTAGAGCACGTCGATTAAAGTTTAGATGGGGTAAAGAACTCGTTTCAAGAAATTAACGCTCTCAAATGTCTTCGTTTAGCAAGGTGACGGTCCATACACGCAGAACCTCCAGCCCGGGGACAATGATAGACGGTGATGACCGGGAACGACTTGCTGCTGGCGGCGTCGACCGTTGATCACTTTGATGCTCTTCTTGAGCTCCCTCGACAAGCGACAAAGATCTGTTCAAAACCCCTTCCCCCGCCGTGACCTTCCACGCAATCCAAAGAGCCGGAGCTTGCCGAAGTGCTTTGCAGGTTGTGGCCACGCTCTCCAGCAACACGGTCCGTCCACTGGCACCAGGATAGTCCCCAGTAGCCTGCAGGTTTCTCATGGTTAGGGGTTCAGGCAGAAGGAGAGTCCCAAACGGTGGTGGAGATGTTGTTCGCTTGCATCAGTCAAGTGATGTTAGGAATTCCAGTTCGCCAGATCTTTACGATGCTCTCTCGGTTAGTTCTCTTCCGAGTCGCAGTGTCGGAACGCGAAGTTTGACGACATTTTTCACATTGAGAACACACCCTCGTCTTTCCCATGCCTTTGGGCGATTATCTTGAGCGTCGAGCGAACTCGGCCATCTTTCGCGGGCAGAACTCCGCGAACCTCGTCTTCCTGGACGTGCAATTCCACGATGAAGACGCGGAGTTCCCTCAAGCTGCCGGCATGACACCGTGGACTGTTCTGAGATCGCCGGCGCCGAACTCCAGGTGCACACCGAGGTTCAAGGATCTCAGATCACAGTGGAGGAGGTGGAGGTCCTTGTACAAGGTGGTGGGTGTGAAAAGGCCGAGCGCGTTTCTTCACCTTGAGCATGGCGCAGGACGGACACAGTGTTTGTGACGACCTGCCAGGAGAGCCGGGGGGATAGCGTGGTCGTGGCAGGTGCCGCGACACTGTCTTGATCAACCAGATCTTCCAGGCGAAAGTTGCGACTACTCACCTATAAACACCGGTCCAAGAGGTCAACAACAGTTTCCATACCAAACAGTTTCTGGTCATCATGTATTGCAACGAATTTGTAAATATCGTATTTTTCCGCATATATATTGTGATTAGAGATCTGACTGTGCCCGCCGACGTGCCTGCAAAGTTTGTTGGCAAGCCTGCCCATGGGTGCAAATTCATTGCCCTCTGTCGTGTTGCGGAAAGGACAATTGTGAAGGGATGGTCCGAGGGTTGGTTTTTAGAGGACGCAATCCTCCTTGCATTCGCATTACGACTGGAGAAAAACGTAGGAAAAGCCTTCAGGTCAGATTTGCCGATCTCAACCGGATTTGAAACGGGACCTTTCCGAATCAGATTTCGCGCTTAACGCTCGAGGAGAACGGTCGTGTGAAGGTCAGAAAAAAATACGTATTGACTTTAGAACCAGGCGTAATCTCTCAATTGTTAGGAACTTCCAACTAAATTGAATGTTATTCTATATCTAATACAAGTTTCGAAAAGTAGTTTGATAAAAAGCAAATAAATTTTAGAAACTTTAACATTACATGAAAGGTGAACAATAACAAAAAATAACTTGCTAATTTGGTAAAGCTCCAAATATATTATTTGTTTAAAAGCAGTTGACTGAGTATTCGAAAAAGGAGTGCCCATTTTGTAATTGTTTTAGTCGACGATAACCAAATGATGTGTCGTCTGCGGGCATTGTGTGTATTAAAAAAAATAATTTTAAAAATTTTCAATTTTTTTTTCAATTTTAGGTTGCTTTTTGTTTTCTTTATATTGTATCCTACTTGAGACCTGTATTGGAATGTAAGAAAATGGTTGATATGTTTCTAGTTTAATGTTGAACAATATCTATATAGTTTTATACATACATGCGGAATATGCCGTAACAATGATCGCAATGGGTAGTAAAAGTGTTTTTACAGTAATGACGGCCCTAGGTTTTACGTTTGTCTACCGTGAGGCTGCACAAGGTGACCAAACATACATCGCACACCCGCGTCTTACCTTCCTAGCAGCAGCTGGATCGTTGTCTGCTTCGCTTCTTTGATGGTCAGACTCTTGAGGTGTCTGGAGGCCGAGTCCTTGAAACATGCGACTCAAGTCGCAATGCGTTGTCCAAGTCACTTTCTTTCCAAATCGCATGCGACTAACTCGACTTCACGTCCCATGGTACGTAGTCCCTTGAATTTAGATGTCTAACTCATTTCGCCTTAGCGAGATGAAATTCTTTCCTTGCGAATGCTTTTTTGCGTTTGGAAACTCCCGCCCACTTTCGCTCTATGGACTAACCAATGAGAAAGCTTGTACAAAGTGCAACTTCGACTTTCGACTGTTAAATCGATGTTGTGAAGTTAATCGATGATATAATCCGATTGTGCGAACTATTGATGCTATAATCGATGCGCACATTCAATCAAACTGTCAAAACACACTAGGAGTACTAGGCGAGGCTTACATATAAATAAATAATATAAATAAATAAATAAAAAAATAAATTAAAATAAATAACATAAATTAATAACATAAATAATAAATAAATAATAATAATATAAATAATAAATAAATAACTAATAAATTAAATAAATAATTGTATTTAGAGTCTACCAACTCAAAAATTAACTGATTTTCAGTGAGACAGTAATCCAACGTAGTAGTAGTAAATCAATTTTTTATTGTTTATTTTATTTATTATTATTCATGATTACACATACGTAAAAATCATTAGGAATATCACAACCGAGCATAGCCCTTTAAACACGATTGTGTGTGTGATATATCCCCTGAATAGTAAATATCATAAAGGTTGATATTTAAAATCACCAAAACAAATTGCAAAGAAAGGTAAAAAAAAGGTAATGTTAATTGTAAAGATATTAAAAATTGTTTCTTCTGTCCCACAGATAACAAGTGAACAATAATTATGCGACGAGTAAAAAAAAAGTAAAAAGATTTCCCAAGCGGGATTTGAAACCGGCGACCCCTCGGCTTGGAAACCAAGCGCTCTAACCACTCGGCCGCCGGGACCTGAACGTCAAAAAAGTCGATCTACATAGCGCCACTAATGCATAGCACGCTAAGCTTGCGACGAGCGTAAATAATTTGGATATGACAATTATAAACTTAAAATATTTTTAAAGCCTTCTGCCAACATTTCTAGAGTGTATTTACGTCTTTTATACATAGGAAGTACCTATAAAACTATTTATTTAGTCATTACAAAACTTTTTCGTGTGGCAGTCCCCCCCCAAGCCGCAAATAAATTCTCTATCACGCAAGGTAAACCTCGCGGTTTGAAACGTAGGAAAAAACTTGCGAGTCAAGTCGCAAGCCATTTTCCAAGTTTGTCTCAAGTATCTACCGATTTGATGGTTTTGAGCGACTTGTCGGAAATTTTGCGACTCGAAAAACGAGAGGTGAGTGTTGAAAACGCAAGTTTCAAAGACTTGGCCTCCTGGGAGGCGACGTGAAGCAGCTCCCGGCCTCCTTTTGTCGCTAGCAAGTGACCGTCAGCACCACGCTGACGAGACATGCAAGCCGTGACGGAGCCCACCTCCTCCGTTATCCGCTCACATTTCCTGACTGGACCCCACCAGTGTCTCCAGCTCCATGTATGAGAAGATCTTCAGCATCAACTCCGGGGAAGACTGTCTATGCCTGTCTCCGTGCCTGTCCGCTCTATGCCTGTCTCTCTGGTTCATTTTCTCTTTGCCTGACTCTTTACCTGACTCTTCGGTCCCCTCCGCCATTTTCTACAATGATTTGCCTATTTTTAATGTACTTTTTTGAATTTTCTTTTAAAAATATTTTGTTATCTTACTCCATGTTATAATGATTAATATGTCCCAATTTTTAACGACAGGGAGTTAAACTTGGAAATTTTAAATTTGTCCAATTTCTATTTTGAAAGGGAGATCCATAGAACCCTTGAAAGAACGATAGTGAGCAAAACAATTGTTGTAAATGTCAATCTTAAACACTTCCTCATACATGGATCTACAAGTCGTTGAATTTACTTGGCAACGTCTCGGGAAAATGTCGCGTTCATGTGCCATCATCAAAAATCGAGCATAAAATAAATTGACTATTAAAAAAAAATTGAAAACGTCGTCTTTAAAATTCAGTGATTTGTAGTTTAGTATTCCACAGTTGGGTACTAGTCTGCGCATAGTCTCAGTCAAGTTAATATAAATAGCCCTTCAGTAACAGATTACACATTTTTAGGAACTATTTAAAAAATGTATTTTTTGGACATTAGAGCAAAATCCGACATTCTAAAAATCGATAAATAATTCTACCATTTACCAGAAGTTTATTTTGAAAGTGTGACTTTGGAACTCTTTTACTTCCGCTTCTGTGAGAACTATGCAGTGTCCCGACCTACTAGAATGTCATCCTGTATCCGAAATGGATGCCATGCAGACCTCTGGTTTTCGAACTCGAGCTGAGAGTAAGTCAATAATATGGGCCGTGATCATAATTTAAACATCGCGTGAGTATTTCTACGCTCACTGGTTTTAAAATAGTTCCCACGCCGGCCCGCCTCGAGCGCTTCTCTCGTTGTCACCTGGAAGACATCTCGTCATTTAGGCAGACCTTAATGAGCAGGACACTCGACGACGCCATCTTTGATGCGCCCTAAATCTACTATTAGGTCTTAGGTTGCATCACAAACATGTTGGATTTCTTAATTTCCAATTTTGTTATTGCGCCTCCAGTTTCAATGGAGTGAACACTTTAAATTGTAGTATATTGTTGCTTCTTTAAAGTAGACAGAAGGACAAGATAGCATGTATTATTTTTTCCAACCAAACAACAAAATTCTTGAAAAAGTGAAACTCATTGAACTCAGTTAGGATGCGTTTTTATAGGAGGTTTTCTTTCAGCTTGCTGTTGTTTATTAGTTTGATAAATGTTAAATGTCTCGTTGGCAACTGACCCAGGGTGCAATGCCCCCTCTTCCAAGGTGTCGTACCATGGTGTATTGAAGTTAGAATAAATAATGTGACGGGGGATGTCCGGGGCTGTTTATGTGGATTCATCCTTGCAATTCGCATTCCTCAGAAAATAAAATCAGTCAGAATTGCCGGTCACGACGGGATTTGAACCCGGGACCTCGCAAATCAGAGTCAAGCCTTGATGCGCGATCTAACCACGGTCGATCTTAGTTTGAAAAAGGTTATAAATATGGTTGTGTTTTACGACGCAACGTTAGAAATGTCATAACTACATACCTTCGACTGTGGTTAGAAAAAAACACCACATCCCTTCAAAGTGTTTTAATACAATTCACAGATAATTGTTTATAACTTCTAGTTCCCGACCAGGGCGCCTTGTAATACTTCAACTGGACAAACTTCGTACGTGATCGTCGGTAATCGATCCAGTTGGGGTTGGTCGTGGTTGAAAGGGATGCGTTTTGTTTTGGTTGTCCTAATATATAGATGTTAGATAGAGGGAATGCCGAGAGATATGTACTAAAGTACTTTAATAAATAAATAAATACATAAATTTTATTTAGAGTCTACCCACTTAGTTATATAACTGATTTTCAGTGGGGGACTTTGAATCAAAGCGATCAAGCCAACCCTGCAGGCCCCGACGCAATCGACGAGTTGAGGCGATAAACCAACCAAAGATCGATATTTTTAATAGAAAATATAGCTATCAATGGTATGGACAGTGCGAACAAACCGCGAATCAACGCCAGAATCAACAAGTCCGATTCACAGAACAACTCTGAAATGTATTTGTGCTTCGTTGCTAGTACGGCTCTTAAGTCAAACCGTTTTACAAACTCCTAAGAAGAGACTAGACAAGAACGATGGACTTCCAATCAGAAGTTAAAAAACTTCTGACTTTAGCGGGAATCGAACCCTGGACCTTCTGCATTGGAAGCAGATACGCTAACAACAAGACCAACGAGCCACACATATTCACATTACTATCTTAATCGTTCTCAGAGTCACTATTGATGTGCAGACTTCACTTAGCGACGGAACGATGCAACATGATTACGAATTTATTAAGTAACAACGTATGTTGTACCAACAGTGCTGGCTTCACCGCGCGCTACGCGCGCGACTTCGCTGAATCGGGAACCTGGCGGTCTGATTCTGTAAAATCGTTATGGAAGATAACGATCGTTATCCCCGGCACTTTAGCGACAATTTTGCGTGTCGACTGATTCTGTAAAAATGATGCGATCGCTATGATAAACGAGAATGAAAAAGGAAGTCCGCTATGCTATTCTTATCAAGATACATAAATGGCCGGGGGCCGTAGCGACTATTTTACTAGAATCAGTCGATAACGATAATTTATATAAAACTATTGATATTTCAATATCAACCGTGATCGCTATCGCGATCATTAGCCGACTATTTTTTACGAATCGGGGGGGCACTGCTGGTTCCAAATCCCGTCGAGACCGGCAATCCTGTCTGATTTTTTTCAGGTTTTCCTCGGTCGTTAAATTAATGCGAACGCAAGGGATTGAGTCTTCTTACCC
Source organism: Sweltsa coloradensis (assembly GCA_024449915.1). NCBI lineage: Eukaryota > Metazoa > Arthropoda > Insecta > Plecoptera > Chloroperlidae > Sweltsa > Sweltsa coloradensis. The sequence continues at coordinate 14,072 of JAMZAV010008573.1, forward strand.
GAGCCCTCCGGCGATCCCTTCACTCTATCCGCAACATACCATACATAAGAGGGGTATGAAATATTGGAGGCAGACTTTCCCACGATTTTGTGTTGCATTAACGTGAAGAAGTAACTCTACAAAGCTTGGGCGAACAAAAGTAAAGACATAATCCCTATAGAGACAGGTCATCACAACTAGTTTTTCCAGTTCCCAGGTGGGTCCTCGGTGAAATATGGACAACCAGCGACAATAACTATTACGAAAACCCGCGGCACAGGTGGTAGAAAGAACTTAATTTTTTTCAAAACTCCAATGTCGGACGTTAGAAAAACATTTTTGAAATAGGTTTTCAAGTCAAACCCACATTCCATGTGGTTTGAACCAAAATCAGATTTTTCCCTATTGACTATGTTTTACCACACAACGAGGAAGTTAAACACTTATTTGGGGGGCATTTGAGGTTATGTTTGAAGAAGGGAGTAAAGAACGTGATGCTTTTATATGTGAAATTATTTTCGTTCCCGTTTTAATTTTCAACTGTTTTTGGTTCGGAAAAAAAAACGAAGATTACCTATGCGAGTTAAACATATTTTTCCTTTGGCATGCCCATAGAGAGATAAACGCAATTCGGCACAACCTATCTTGAAAACATATTTTGTTGACTAGAGGGGAAAAATGTAATTACCATAGAAAAGGGCTAAGAAGCAGATTCGATACCATCAACGCGACTTGTTTAAGCATTCACAAGTATCTCTAGCCCGTTTTTAAAAGCCGACATAATATTTTCAACGCAAATTACCCCCATCCATCGATAATCCTCGTTCGTGTTACCAGCCCATAAGCTTAAGAGTGAATACCTTTTAATTGTGCAAAATGTTGCTATAACCTAACTATGAAGATTCCTCCTCCGCTTAATTTCATGTCACCAAGAAGAGTTTTTCGCGTATGAGCCCTCAATTGAAATGATTTTCCTTCTATTGGTCGTTGTTGAATTAACTGGCTACGTTTTAGACGACCTCTCCATTTGTCCCCTAGTCTCCTGGGTAGCTGTTGCCCCGGGGTGGCCTGTCTACTACTAACAAAGGATCAGGGGATTGGAGAAAGTTTCTGTGGCAGAGTTTTACAACCATTCATAACATAACATGGAAGTTTGGAAATTGGCGTAAATTGTGCTCGTATAACCCCTTAAGGGCCCTCGTTTGTTAGTTCGTCCCCGGCCAGTGTCCTTAGTGAAGTCTATACTAAGCAATCCGGCGTATTTAGGCGCTTAAGTCGCAGCACCCCCTGGTGTAAAGTTTCCAGCAAAAAATCAGGAAAAGGGGCATTATTAACAGCATTAATATTATTAATTATGGTGTATAGTGCATTAGTTGATTGAATGCAACTCGTTCCCCCCCCTCCCCCCTTTTCCTCCCTCAACAATTGTTGTGTATTTACGCTTGTAGTTTGAAAATCTAATAACCATGTCTTTAGAATAAGAAATAAGATTTTTCCTTTAATTTTTTAAAGGCCAATTAAAAAAAAATAATATATAAGTCATTGGGTGTCATATGACTACTATGGTTCTTTTAGAGTCTGTCTGGCTTTAGAGACTTTATGTGCAGTTGTGCAACATAAAGAATAACAAAATAATGAAATCGTTTTGTTGATTTTGTTGTTTAAATTTTTATTTTTTTTCGGGAGAATCTTTTGATTCATGCATTAGCAATTAATACACAAATTATCACGATATTGATCAGTTGTTTAAATTCGTTCAATTTTCCCCGAAAGAAAGAAAAGAACGAAAGAAAGAAAGAGAAGAAAAGAAAGAAGAAAGAGAAGACAAAAGAAAAAAAAAACAAAGAATAAAAGAACGAAAGAGTTAAAAAAAAACAAAATTTTTAAAAATCAATAATAAAGTTAAAAAGTCGTATTTAGAGTTCTAATACCAACTCTTCACAGAAACTGTTAGTAGTCCACATTAAAGCTAGAAGAAATAGTCATGATCGGCTCAGGGGTCCACTGATACATATTATGCTAAGCTGCTGTAGGGTATCTAATTGGACTCTGGAATGCTCTTGTTGCTAATGTGTGGCAACTAAGCCTACCATAGCCATGATTGGCTCATGTTCGTACTGTGGCAACTACGCCAACCACACCTCATGTCCAGTGGGTTGCACAAAATTATTTCAACATTTCAGTATTTTCCATTCCACATCATAACGTATCTTGGAAAATTCCTCACACTTGAAAATTACAATTACCCAAACAGTATTAACGAATAAGAACGAGCCTGAGCTGGCAAAACAAGGTTTTGGGTGTTATTTTAACTGAATAGTAGCTGGATTCTATTCAAGAAATCTCGCAATGGGGGGGGTGGTCCGAGCTCCGCGATGTAAACCTCACTTTCGCTTGGAAATGATGTTATTAATCTTGAGCCCGCGGTAGTCGCAGTTGTGTAATATCAATAGAAAGACGAAGCTTCAAGTTTCTTTCAATACTTCACGATTGGGCTAGCACCGCTGGGTATGGGGGCCTAATCGTTTTATTCCACCGCCGCAAGCAGTCAACTCGCGCAGGCAGCTGAGAAAACCTCGATTGAAGGCTTTCAGGAGAAACTCGCTTCTCTTAGTCCTTCATTATCGTACGCACACCACTGGAATGGAAGCGGTCGCACGGAGATTAACACGAATTAATTAAACATTTTAAATAAGATTTTTGTTTTGGTTTTTAAGCTCAGAATTTTTGTGCAAAACTTGATTCGTTGGTGGAAGGGGAACAGTGGGAAAGGGGGGGCAGGCGAAGATTTTGTAAACTAATTGCGAGCCACACTTCGATGACCATAGTGTAAAATAAAGTCGTTCAAGTTTTACCATAATTTTAATCATTCAATCGAACTGGTAAATCATCGTTTCAAATGCAGCGTAAACCCTCATTACTTTTTCCAGGTCATTATAGTGAAAGAACCTGCAAATTAATTTAAACTTATTTCGATCAACTAACAACTGAGGTCACATAAGAATAGCATTTATAATATCTAATCGCTTGGACCGCGCCTGGTTAGTTCTACTGCTTGCGGGGCCGGGTAGAGGTTTCGACAGTCGTGCCGGGTCCGGTAGAGAAAGATAGGCCGTTATACTAGGGAAACGCCAAAGTCGTTGTTAAACGAGTGAGTGAGTGACCAAGTGTTGAGTACCCGAAACATTCCCCTTTTCCCTCCTCTATACCTAAAGGCTTGGATCTAGCCCAGTATGAGGGAATGATACCGGGTACAACACATGGCTCACTCACTCGTTTAACAACGACTTTGGCGGTTTTCCCTATTATTTAAACATTGAACATTTAAAATGCGACTCATGTCACAAACGTCTCAGCGTGAAACATTACAATTCCACGAGTTACAAATAACCGAATTTTTTTATTTCCATATTAACAACCCCACTCAAAACTTATAATGTAATGTGTCACAAATCTTAACAAAAAAGTTCGGCGAACGGGTATCGAACCTTAAAACCTTGCGTGCGGTAGGCTTCATAGCTTTCCCAATAGGCCTGCAAGCCCCGACGTTATCGTCTCGCTAGCTGCTACTAAACACATGCTATCGATATTTAAAAAATCACAATTTTTATTTATTTTGGGATTAAATCGCAATGGATCTAGCTTGATTTTGTAGCGTAGTTCTCCAGTAAACCTCGTACCGGATGTCCTGTTTAAAAAAATTTCAAAGCCCAATCTTGGTTTTTCAGCCGGTTACCGGCTGATTTTCGACGTAACAGACAGACCGACAGAACAGAACACAGAATGAGAAGCCGGTTCGAGTTGATGGAGACACCCCCCCCCCTCGGTCGCTTCCGCTCCCTAACGTTTAAAAATTTTGCACGTGAAAATGTGTATGGACTTTTTACATGGAATGATTGAAACAAATTAATAATTCTACTTGTCTTATCTTTCTAGAAACGATTTCGTGTACATTAATCTTTGAATTAGAAATTATTCCGGACAGGCACCTCCACATCCCCAACAATAATTATTTTGTTGAAGTAATATTAAGTATATTTTTTGGCTCTCAGGTCGGCCCCCCAAATAACCCGATCCCGACCTAAAATCGTCGTGAAACCAACCTACACCACTAGAAAGTTACATTGTCTAGAGGGTTTAGGATCCGCGGTGCTTGGCCGGTTCCCACTCGAAATAACCGAAGTTAAACAACCTCGGCGTGTCAGGGGTAGAGTGGGTGAATCGCTCTGGCCCTGAGACACATGTACACCACTATAAGTTCATTTCTCGAGGTTTAGAGTAGCCGCGGTCGCTTAGCCGGTTCCCAATTGAAAACACCGAAGTTTAAACGAACCTCGGTCGGGCGTGGTCAGGGGTTAGAGTGGGTAACGCTCTGCCCTGAGACTCATGTTGTTATAACACACTAGTAGTTCATTTTTTTAGAGGTTTAGGCCGCGGTTGGCTTTATCCGGTTCCCAACCCGAACGCGAAAGTAAAGCAACTCCTCCGGGCGTGGTCCAGTGGGAAGCATGGGTGACCAGCTTTTGCCCTGAGACACACGGATAACCGCTGGCTAGAGCAGATGGTTCGAGAGCTAGTGTTAAGGGCTTTGTTTTCTCACTCTTCTCGGCAGGTGAGGTTAGTGGAGGAACCTATTGACTGTCAAGGTTAACCCATCCATTCGGATGGAAATAAGTTCGTGGTCCCCTTGACACTTTTTGTAAGAGTAGGCTACGTTGCCAGAAAACGGGTTTTCCCCTCCTCCCTTCCTATTAAATTTCACTAGTTTATTACAATATCCGTTAGCAACATCGAGACCTCATGATCATGTCAAGTAGGAAGTCCACACGTAGCCGGCGTTCTCTATATACTATTGTACTCAAAATGGTTGTTTCTAGTTGGCCGGCTGTGCGCATGCGCATCATGGTTTTTCTTACATGAAACACAAAGAACATCAGCTTTAATACATAGCGCACAATCCTGATTTACATGCATTGTTGCCACTGGACATACAGGAAGGGACAAACATAGATAGTATGTGGTACAATGGGCGTTCACATTTTAAGTGAAATAATGGTAAGTAGCTGAAATGATTTGTAATTTAATACTTATTGTTTGGAAAAAATGTATTAAAAAAACTTTTTGGTTGAAATTAAACATACATTTTATTGAATCAGAACTTGTCATGTGTTCCAATAAAATTTCGATTATAAGTCATAAGAAATTTAGTTCTAAGCTTCAGAAGCAGGTGAAGTTAAAGAAATTTTAATTTGTTATATAACACTGCCTTATTTGTACAATATATGGCGACCTTATTATCGCCTTCCATTTGGTTATATTGGCAGGTTTGACATAGATGACCCAAAAATTCAAAACATACTGCAAACATCCAGTGTTGTATCAATGTAAAAAAAAAAAAAAACACAAAAATATATCCTGCCATCTCAACAGCACACATGAAAAAAAACAAAATATGCACATAAATAACAAACAACATCCTAACATAGTTAAAGTTGTAGCCAAACACCTATAGCAACAAAAAACACTAACATACAAAACCCTTGGTGAGCTTTTGCTGGTTCGGAACAAACACTTTCCAAATAGAAGAATAATCTGTTATGTAGTAAATAGTATTATACATGTTCCGTGTTCACTACAGTTTATAAAGCAGCCCCTCTTTAAATCTTTAAAATCTTTTTCATAGAGAATGATACATGAAGTAATTGTCCCATCTCATTAATAAAATATATACAAATCAAATATAATATAAATAAACATTATAAAGTGCCATGATAAAAATTTTTGTAATAACGGTGACGGGTGTAAAGGGTGGTAACATTAAATAATACTTTCAAACGATGTGTTTTTTGAGGTGGTGGTGTGGGTTATGGGGGGAGGGGGTTGGCTATTACAAAATAAAAACTGGAGTCGAAACCCTAATTTTCCTTGTCGTCGCAAGGAAAAAGTAAACTAAATGAAAAATGTTGTTGGAGTTGACTTGAACCGTCCTTCTCCCTTATTGTCACTTAGAAGTGAATTACTCGAAACAGGCTCGAATAGCGCGTCGTTCTCTCTCCCTCCGAGGCTTTCCTAAACGCAATAAACGGGCTCCTTGTGATCCACGGACGGGCATTTCTCCTTCACCTTCCCATCAGCCGGAGTTGTTATCGAGAAGTAACAATTATTTACCCCCCGAGGTAAGTACATTAATTGTTACTTTGAACCGCCAACTCGATATTTCCGTATAAATTATTCCTACATTTTACTAGAAAAAACTACATTCGTATTTTTAATTTGAAAGCATATTTAATTTCCCGCATAACATTTCCTTCTCAGAATGCATTATTTCAGGCCCCTCTCCAGCTACTCTATTACATAGTGTCTAAGACACGCAATTTTTTTTTCGATAGACCCCAATGTCTTCAATCAAATGGTAATTTGTACAATACATATTTTAATTATTCGTACAATGATTTGTAAAAAAAAAATATATATAATGTAATGTCGCATGACATAATTGTGCACTACATTTTTCTAACATTTTAAATATAATAATATTTGACACTGTGTAGTTGTATAGAATGTGAAAGATATTTTGAAATGTAACACTAATGTGTGTCAAATTTTTTAATTAATATACATATAAAATACAAAATAATTGTGTATGCCCGCTGAAGGGTAATACACCTCAGATTTAAAACCGGTGTTCGAGTTCCTAACTAGATGTTGCGGATAAGACCATTCATTTGAAGGGATGTTACGAGAGCTATTTTAAGAGGGACTTAATCCCTTTGCATTTGCATTGACGACCGAGGAAAACCTCGGAAAGAACCTTCAGTCATGATTGACGGTCCTCTCGACTGGATTTGGAACCCGGGAACCTCCCAAATCACAGAGTTCCGAACGCTTTAACGCTCGAGCCAACACTGTCGTGTATAGTTTGAAGGAGATTTTAAGGGGTATATTTTGAGAGGACCTTCGCCTTATCGATTTGTATTTATTGACTTATTGACGTTGGGGTAAAACTTTGTGAGGATTGCCTGTTTGGTATTGTGACGAAGAACTTTCGAGCCAAGAGCGCGTTCCATGTAGCCTACATCTTGCTCTGTCGGTAAGTTCTTAAAATTACTATTCACAAAGACCGACCGTCATGGCTTACGCCATCGTAAACAGTTTAAAGGGTGAAATTTTTATTGAAGATTTCCTCAAGCTGCATAACATTGGGCAGTTCAAACTAATATGATGAAACTTTTAGAAGCATGTGAGGTTAATAAATGGGATGAATTAGTTGGACTTTACTATACTATAAGTATTGAATTTTCCTTCTATCTGAAAGGTTTTGTTGCCAAGCTCAGAGCTAGTCCATAGCTTATAAAGGTGTTTTTTTAATGTTTTTTTTTAATCCTCAAATGCTAGTTTGGCAACATAAATTGTTTTCATATTTTATCTAATGGTAGTCATGAGCTTTTTCCTTGTGAAATTGAGATGGCAGTAATGGTATTTTGTGTATGTATTTTGTTTAAAACAATTTTAAATTTTGGTTTTTTTCTTACTGTTGTAACCTGTCCAAAATACTGAATAGTTTTCGAAATATCGTTACCTACAATAGTTTTTTCTTTATTGACAGAGGCAGTGTATAGTCGACTAATTCATCACATTATTAGTGCCAAACCTAATCGACTAATGTATTCTAATATTGTTTTATCTATAAACTGTTTAACAAGGAAAACAATGGAAAATTGAAGATCTATTTTTTTTAAACAAATTAAAAGCTGAGACCCTGTAAACGCAATTTAAAAGGGCTATTCAAGCTGGCCTCTTTTCAAATGCATTGAAGTATACCTAACGTTTCGTGGTTGGGCAAACGTACGTTTATATTGAATTGGAAGAAACTACGCTATACGATATATTATTGACATTTACTTCATAACACATTTCGTTATTGAGTGTAGGCAATGAAAAATTTGAAGATTTTATTTCTTATCCGCCTAAAGTGTCCCACACTGTACCCCAGTAAGTAGATTATGAGCCGCCATGCCAATGCCTTCCAAAAGAAACTCTAGCTAAAACCAGAGATCATACACTGTTTGGCGTCATACTTGTTACGTATGAGCTGCCGAAAGTGGTTCATAAATACAAATATCGTATAAATGTTGTGTTTTCCCCCTCATAGACCTACATTCTACAACCATTGCGAAATTTATACTATGAATACACTGACAACATTCACAACGTGCCTCCAATTGCGTCAAACTTAGAAGATGCTTTAGAAAATCGGGGTGAACATTGGCAAGAGAATTGTTTTTAATAGTTTCAGGGATGAATAGATTATAACAGATCGAATCAACAAACGGTTCTCCAAGACGGCCACTCTGTTAAGCTCAAAGATACATTTGTGTGTTATTTAAGCTGAAATATAAGTAGAAGTTACAAGGAAACCTAGTTTTGTAAAACGTACCTGACATCTTGGAGTAGATTTAAATGTGATTTCGTTTAAGTTTAAGGGGCGTGTCCAACCGTTTATGTCATAATGCGCCATCCTAGCCTAGGGGAGTGGGGAGGAGGGGCCCATCTGGTCAGAACCAGCCACGCGTAGGGAGAGGAAGGGGGGACTTTCTCACGTCGCGGTCGTCCAATCAGGTCGGGTAGGCGTTCAAGGAAGAGGATTTTGTCCCCCGACGACGAGTGGCTAGAGATAGCCCCCGCTAGTTTCGGGGGTAATAAACTACCCTTCTTTTACTATAGCTGGTGATTGACGAGGTGAAATGTTTCTCTTAGCATTCTATGCTCTGGTGCAATTCTTCCCGAGCCCAGACAGCGGTGAGATTCAATGGTGATGGGGAAGATGAGAATGAGGACTAGTGACAGCTGTGACTACGAAAAAATGCTGAGAATGGTTTTATTATTAAAATTCCGTTGAAATTTTTAAGTCTGTTATCTCAATTTGCATTTCCCTCAAAAACGTGATATTATTAATGAAGATTATATAATCATTTTTTAAACAATATTATTCGTAAAAATATGGTCGCTCTCAAACGTATTTCTTTCTTAACCAGAGCGATAAAGAAGTTTTCCCCCGTTTCTTCTTTATCGGACTCTGATTATACTAACTAATGATGGTTTTTTATAATTCGGTTACGTAGAAAAAGGACCCCACCGCCCCCGCCCGCCCCTCAAAGTCCAAATACAACCTACCTTTTCCCACATACCCCCCACCCATATTACACAAAAACCCCTCGGTAACCCTCCCCCCGTAAAAATGCACAGTCCAGTAAGCACCATAGCAATGTCGTATTATTCAGTACATCGTCCCGATAAACCTTGTTACCCCCACGCTACTACAATAGCACACTGTCTTCATTTATCGTCGCACTAGACCTAGCGCACGAACGCTATGAACTAACACACGGTAAACACTAGACATCGTCGCGCTAGCTCTAGCTGCGACCTCCCTCGCCCGTGGAAGGTTCGTTACTGACTCTACGAAGCCTATACTTGTCAGATTGCCGGGTGCATCATGAGTCATGTGCTGCACTCTGCCGGTAGAATCACACTGCACAGGCGGTGCGATACTCTCACTAGCAGTGGCGTTCACCCAAGTGATGGGGAGGTTCGAAGCTCATGATCGCACACAGTGGCTAAACGCAGGAATATAAATCAAAAGGCGAAGGGGGGCAAGTCCTTTAAAATTTGTGCTGCAGGTAATTTTATTTTAAATACAAATCTTAAAAAAGGTTTATATCCCCGTCTGGGCCCGGATGTGCAGCATCCCAACGCAACCGACTACAAGTGGCGCAAACAGATTCTTCGTGTGTCCCTTTCTCTCCCTCACTGGACACGAACGTCTGAGGTTCACGCTGACCTTGGTCTGCAATCGTGGACCAATGCATTGCTGCACAAGCCTTAGATTCTACGCATCTCTAGAAGCGGTACCAAATCCCAGGTTTCTGCACTTGCCCACATTTTTCCCGAGAAGAAGCGATGTATTTTTCGCCCCCATTGCAGCTCTTGGACCTCGTTTCTTGCCCCCACGTCGTCAGGCAGGCTTCTGAGGGCTCGTCAACGTCTCATCGCCGCGCGTCGTCGAGGGGGTGTAGTGGACCCAGACTACGACCTCCGTGATGAAAAAAAAATAACTCTGCTTGGATGTTCTTTTGGGGCCCTTTTTTTTTGCTGCTAATTATTACATCAAATGTAAAAACCCTAGAGGTTTTTTGGGCCATTCCCGAGCTACGGCGGTATTTTAACCGAAATCAACGGTACCTGTCACCAATCACCATACAGCGAAAGGACGCTGTACATCGCCCAACTCTGGCACACATCAAATTTTTTAGTTATAGGTGCTTCGCAACAGGAAACTAAAAATACCAGGGGAGAGGCTTCGAGCCCCACGCCCATTCCCCAAAACAGACGGACGAAATTCCAGTATTACGACGTGAGAAAATAGGGTGCTTCAACCGGGTAAGTCATATTGCACCGTCGTGATACTATTAGGTAATTTAATGAATTGATTAAAGATAGGCCTATAATTTTTTCATAATTAACAAAAGATATAATAATAGGGATCATCGTACTAAAAATAATGTATTTATTTTAATAAAAATAGATTCACTGTTCCCATGTGCTTAAATTTTTGGGACGTTTGGTTAAAGTTAGTTTGGATTTTAGTTTATTTGAATTAAGGGCGATCAACCGTTAGGTCATAATATTAAACTCTAGCCTGGGGGATATGGGGACAAAAGTCCATTTCTGATAGACCTCTTCGGGTTATTTTTTTTTTTGGGTTTATTTTTGATTAAGGACGCGTCAACCGTTAGGTCATAATGCACCAATCTATGCAAGGGGGGGGGGGGAGTGCCCATGCTGTCATATACAGCCACGGGTAAGGGGAGGAAGGGTGGGTTCTCACGTTCCGGTAGTCATGGTCTTTGTCATCGTTTCGTTTTGTTCAGTCTCGTTATCGTTGCGAAGTCGTCAAAAAAGGGGAGGGGGTCCTCATCAACGACAGCCTGCCCGCCTCCAGTTTCAGGGAGTATTCCCTATTGCGAGCTTATAATGTACTACCCTCTTTGCTCAGTAAATTCGAGATGATAGATGACTTTGTTGTACTAAGTATCCAGAAGGCACTTTATTTTATTTTAAACTAATATTATTAAAATTGATCTGGTGTGCGGTGAAGTCTTTTTCTTTTTGTCTTCACATGAGTTGAGTGCTTTTGTTGTTATTGGTTGAATTTTGCTGTGAAAGGGATATGGGAAATAATTTTATTTTAAATATTATTTGAAAACCAGGTTTTTGGGAAGTAGCGAACCATTTGGGTTTTGGAATATGAACTTGGAGCTAATTTTCATCAAGGTTTTGAGTACTAAAGGTACAACAAAGCTTTAAAACAGCATAAGTTTTAAGAAAACAAAGACAAATCTGGACACCTTTTAAGCTTCTTCAATAAATTTACCATGACAACGACGACGGAGAAACTAGGGCGCTTCAACCGGTTAGGTCATATTGCGCCGCTGTGAATGAAAGTAAATGAGAAGAGTTAATGCAGATTTTGATGATTAGTTTGTTTCTAAAGTGTATAAAAACAAAATAAATTGATGATGAAGAAAGTAATAGCAAAATAAAAGTTATGTTTTGTAAAGGGAAAAGAAAGAAAAGAAAAATGTGTAAGAATGGAATTAATTTTTGTTAATAGATTACTAGAGGGAAATTTAGAAAGTTTGTCGCCGTTATCATATGATAAAAAGTTCTTCATATGTTTGGGGAGAGATCAAATTGCATGCGCAAGGCATCATATTGGCACATTTTGCTAGCATATGATGCACGGTTTAAGGTACTCACATGTGTCACATATGGGAATAACCTTTTCTCTTTTTAAAAGATTATCCGTGGTTAGGCGTGTAGGGCCAAATACAAATTCTTAACAATACCAGCTCTCCATGACTGAAGACTGTTCACAACAAGTTATACTAGGCAAGCTGGGAACTCTATGGAAGATAGTGGGACTGGATGAAAAATTTACCTCATCAGCTACACTTCATCGACTGCTAGAGATTTGTATACAAGGTTGAAATTTAAATTCATAATCCCATAAATAAACAGAGCCTATTATTTTCTATGTAAGATAAGTGTATTCATAGATAATAAATGGCATTGTGTGAGAACCTGATGTTGACTCAAGTGTGGACTCTCTGTAGCTAGCTTTCGTGTGTATGTTAGGCTTTTGCCTGCCTATGTCTCTCTCTTGAAGAGCTGTTTTGTTACAATTTTTGGGAACCAAACGTTAGTGGCCTTACTGTCTTACGCCTGAGATTAAGAGTTTCAAACACACTTAGTCAAAATTCTAGGTCAGTATGTCTAATACAGATGGAGAAGGAGATAATGATGTCTCTGATGATAGCATTTGAATCCAAAATTTCAGAACTAGGTGAAGGGGTGTCATTAGCTATAGTAGATGGAAGTCTAGGTTTTGGTCAAGAGAGGCTGGAAATACTAGGGGTTATCTCTGTGGGATAAAAAGACTTCAATGATGGAAGATGTTTTAAAAAATTAAATGAAAAAAGGGAAAGCAACCTGTTTAGAATGCTAACAAATGGATAGCCATAGTGCGAAATGAAAAGGAACTAGATAGTGTGAAAAAAGAAATACTTTGTCATATGGATAAGCGAATGGAAACATTTGAAACAACTTTCAAGAGAAATGCGACAAGATGTTCTACTCACTGGAAGGTAAATTCTAGATTTAAAAACTCAATCGTTGAAGAAGTGGAAGCTATAGATGACAAGGTAGGTGGTGTTATTGAGGGGAAACCCAAAAGAGACCCAGGAAAATGTTGACAAGGGGTTACAAAAAGTAAGATACATGTCACCCAGGTAGAAGAAAAACTACAAAACGACCCTTTGGGAAAAAGTGAAAGTAGATAGTACAGATCTAGTTACAAGTAAATGCAACGAATTGAAGATATCCATTGAGACAACACCATGAAGATAGATTGTTTAGAGAATAATGGAAAATCTACTAATGTGGGAGCTACTATTCTCGTGAATGACAATGGGATTAGTGATCAACTGTTCAAGGAAGGGATACTTTCCACTGGGCATGACGAAGGGCTTCACCCGATGGAATTTTTGAATTTGTTGGAGAGCAAATTTTGTTTTGTCTACTCAACGGTGCTACGGTTTACAGTTTAGGTGAGAAGTTGAGAACATGATGGGAAGCCGATGCTATAATAAGGAACACAGATCTTCGAGTTCTCGACATGAAGTCAGTCAGTAAGTCAAGGGTTTTCATGTTGGATGCAAAAATCAAGAAGTTTGGAAGTGATCACAACAAACTTTCACTCGACAGGTCGTTTCGCCCCACTCACCAAACCCGCACGTTTTACATAGCTAGCAAGCATCATGGTATCCAACTACAAAAGATACAGGAAACACGAGTATGATCTCAAAGGTTTCAAAAGTTTCGCAAAACAAAATCACGACGACTTCACCTATTTAAATCGTACATCGATCCACTTTTGCATTTAAACCACCTATTTTGTTTCTGATAATCTTGTTTAATGTTCTAGAAGGTATTTACTAATTTTCAGTTTGAAAAGGGGGTTTTTTGTTTGCTTTAAATGTTTCATCTCCAAGATTCATTGTTGTTCAAAGATATTTTTCAGTGCGAAAGGGTTGTTCATTGTTACGACTTACGAGCTATTCATCTACAAAGTTTTTTATGGTTTTAGAGATATTTGTAGTTTGAAGGGTTGTTGGTTGTTTTTTGTTATGATTCTCTCCAAGTTTCATTTGTCAAAGATATTTTCAGTTTGAAGGGGTTATATTTTGTTGTTAAGAATTATATTCATATACAAGGATTATGGATGTAAAAGATATTTTTCAGATAAGGGTGTTAATTGTTGTTTTGACTTATTCATCTACAAGGTTATGTTTGTCCAAATATTTTTCAGGTTGAAAATGGTTTTTTGTTTTATTGATGCATAAAAAATTGATTTACATTCAATAATTAATATTCTATGTTTGACGTTGATGAAGTAATGCAGATTTGGTTGAAATTTTTTTGAAGGTTTTCAGTTGAAAGGGTTCAATTAAGAATGATTATTATTGGGTTTTCAAAGTCACGTTCTTTTTGGTTTTGGTTTTGGTCTTTTTGAGGTTTAATTTAACAAAAATAAAAAAATTTTTAATTGTTTCAAATGATTTATTTTTGGAAGGGGTATTATAACCTACCTATGAATCATTAAATTGCTGTTTTTTTTCTAAAATGAAATCCATAAAACTGTTTTTAAAGATGGCAAATTGACAAATGTTCATTAATTGCGGTTTAAATTTAAAAAAAATTAGTAATTTTGAAATGGTTTTAAAAGGAATTGTAAACAGGAATGAACATTTGTTAATCAAAGTAAAAGTCAAAGTAGTTTTTTCTAAAGCATTGGAGCGTAGATTTTGTTTTGATTTCAAGAAATGTTGTATGAATTTTAAATATTGATGTAAATCGAATATGAGATTCTATTTTTGACTATTGGTGGCAAAAAAATGTGTTTCAATTGGCCTGGCTCTCTTACTGTTATGATAATTTTTTAATAATTTCAAGTAATTCTAAAAATTTGAAGGGGTATTGTAATGTACTACCCTCTTTAGCTCAGTAAATTTTGATGATAGATGACTTTGTGTACTAAGTATCCAGAAGGCACTTTATTTTATTTTAAACTAATTTAATTAAATATTGATCTGGTGTGCGGTGATAGTCTTTTTTCTTTGTTGTCTTATTTTATTTATTTTTATTGTTTATCCTTGTTGTTATTACAACAAGAAAAGGCGTCGACACTAGTAAATATTTTACTAAACACCTTGATATCTTTGTAGAAATCTTGTGCCGCGAAGAGCCTTGTAAAGCACGTGAAACCAAAGATTAACATGGCACTTGTAGTTGGTTCTATTTGGGTTTTCTAGTTGGTTGTAGTTGGGGTTGCCCACTGGGGTTTGAGTGCTTTGGTTGTTTTGTGATCTGCTGTGAAAATGGATTATTGGGAAATATAATTTTATTTTAATTATTAGTTTTGAGAATCAGGTTTTTGGGAAAGTCGCGAGCCACCATGTTGTTTTGAATACTAGGGAAACGCCAAAGTCGTTGTTGGACGAGTGAGTGAGCCATGTGTTGAGTACCGGTACCCGGGAACATTTGCATTTAAGTTTGATGATAATTATTATACATGTATAATTAATAGGGTTTTGAGTTTAGTTGGTACGGGCTCGTCAACTGTAAGGCCATAATACCCCACTCTAGCCTACGATAGGCTAGGAAGGCCTTAGGTATATGAGGAGGAAAGGGAACGTTACCGGTACTCAACACATGGCTTACTCCACTCGTTTAACAACGACTTTAGCGTTTCCCTAGTATAATCATTGAACAAACATTTGTGGTCACAGACACTTGATCAACAGATACACCCCAGGCTAAATGGAACGGCCAGCTAGTGTACGACTCCTACACTTGTATAGATACTGCCTCCAGCGTCAATGAAAAATTAAAGACAATTTCAGCTTAGGGAGGCGAACAGAGAAAATGGTTTTTAGTTTTGGTTTCAGGGCGCGTCAACCGTTCGGTTATGATGCTCCACTCTAAGGGAGGAAAATCCTATGCTGGTCAGAACCAGCCACGAGTAGGTGAAAGAAAAGGGGGTTCTCACGTCGTGGTCGTCATCGTCTTTGGAGTAGTATCTATGGTCTTTGGCATCGTTCGTGTTATCATGGTCATCGTCGTCAAGGGGGTTGTCAGGGAAGGGGTAGAGGTCCCCGACGACGACTGCCAGAGGTCGCATCTTTTCGGGGAGTATATATACTTCTCTTTTGTACTTACCAGCTGATGTTTGAGAGATGAGATACGATATGCAGAGCAATGCTCTGTGCCAAATGCACGACCATATGGTTTAGGCCTACGTAAAGCGTACACATATCTCACATTCATGACGTAGGTTATAATAAAGTAGGTGGTCTAGTCTAAGATTTTAATTATACCTTTATATGGCGTAGTACTGCGTATATACTGTATAGAGTCTACTGCGGTATTGCACTGTATCTTGTGGATGGTCAATTGGTCATCATTATTAATTAATTGATGAATTTAAACAAGAATAATGACATTACCTTTAGAGAATGACATACCGCGTTGACAACAAAAACATACGAAAAATCACCGACTGATAGCGACTATATCTGATTTTGTTTTTTATATCGTAGGCTGTGGCCTATTTCTCATATGAAAAATCTAAACAAATGCTACCGATATTTTTAAAATCCCATTTTATTTATTGTAGGTTTTAAATCGAAATGGATTGCGCTCATTTTGCTAGCAGTTCTCAGTTACCTGGACCCTTATTCTCGAAATACGTGAAATTCCCACTCATGTGAGTGAACTCAACACACATTGCGATGTGTGAGTCACAAAACGCATCAAATGCTATTCTCGAGATAAATTGAGAACGAATTCTCCCACTCACAAGGCTCTCACTGGGACCCTGCAACGAGGCTAGCCAATTTTGCCCCGCGAACCACTAACCAATAGGATTCAAATAGGTTTAAAACAGCTGTTTCACCCGGCCAATAGCAACCCTCCCTTGGCTCGTCTAACGGGACACGCAGAGCGGTGGGGGTAGCAGTGATGTGATGCACTTGCTTGCTAGGAGTTGAGTTGAGTTGCTCCTTCGTAGGCTACCCAAACGCATTATGTCTTGAAGCTGGCGAAATAACATGAATAAAGTGAAGTTAATACTAAGCTGTGTACACCCTGCATGCAAAAATATTTATTAATTAAAATACTGTGTTGTCTACAGCTGTTATGGGGTATGTTTTACTATCAAGTACATAACAAAATATTACGTGATGCATTTTATGGTTAGTGGCTTGTTTACATCCCGACTGTAGGAGCCTAGAGGGTAGGCTTGCGTAAGGACAACGACTTGTAAAGTAATGCAAAATATTAAATTAAAATACTGTGTTGACTCTACGGTTTATGGGGTATGTTTTAATATTAAGTTCTTAATTAACCAAATATTACGTGATGCATTTTATGGTTAGTGGCTTGTTTACATGCCGACTGTAGGAGCCTAGAGGGTAGGGCCTAGGCTTGCGTAAGGACAACGACTTGTAAAGTAATGCAAAATATTAAATTAAAATACTGTGTTGACTCTACGGTTATGGGGTATGTTTTAATATCAAGTACATAACAAAATATTACGTGATGCATTTTGTGGTTAGTGGCTTGTTTACATCCCGACTGTAGGAGCCTAGAGGGTAGGCTTGCGTAAGGACAACGACTTGTAAAGTAATGCAAAATATTAAATTAAAATACTGCGTTGACTCTACGGTTATGGGGTATGTTTTAATATTAAGTACTTAATTAACCAATATTATGTGATGCATTTTGTGGTTATGTGGCTGTTAACATCCCGACGGTAGGAGCCTAGGGTAGGCTTGCGCGTAGGAAAATAGTTCAAAGTAGTTCTACATTTTATTAGGCTATGTCTATGCCGTTATTGATGATACATTTCACTTAAAATTATATTCTAACCATTTAAGAGTGTACGCATGCTATTTATGATAGATTACGCCAAAGTAGGTATAGCAAGGTGGCTGGCCCATGCTAGTCAGAACCAGCACGGGTAATGGGAAAGGAATGGGGAGGTGCAAGGAGGACGACGAACAACAGAGCTCGCCTCTAATATCGGATGTTACGCATACAGAAAATTGATTGGGAATCGCCTACACAAGGAGTTGAAAACCACTGTGTGGCAAAAGGGGGGGTTTTGGGGGGGGGGGGAAATCTTAATTTTTTTTTAGTTTGTTAATATTCATCATTTTGTATTTACAACGACGTGAGAATCTGAGGCACTTAGCTCGAAGGTTCATATTGCAGCGCCTGAAAAATTCTTATTATTATGTCATCTAACTAATAACTTACGAGGAAGCTTCGGCAAAGCTTTTTCATGAGCGTGCGGATGAGCATAATGATTTTAACGAAAAAAGCGTAAAATTTGCGATTTCACGAGCATTAATTTTTATTTTTGCTCAAATTTCACCACGAATATATGAAATTGTATATAATAAAGGTTTTATGGAAAAAAACATTTTAATCGGATAAGCATGTAGGTGTTAAGTCGGAAGAAATTTAAAAAATGAAAAAATGTAAAATTGGATTCACATGAGAAATTAAATTTTTCGGATTTACGCTCAAAAAAAACGTGGGAGTTCTAAGTCAGAGATTTCGAAGGCCCCACAAAATTTCATCACAATTGGAGTATTCTGTTCAGCCGAAATCGTGTTAACAAAACACACAAAAATACAGGAAAAAAAAGAAAGGTGTGAAATGAATCTTCGCTTCGCTCGCTACGCTCATCCAAATAGAAAGTGAAATAAACGGTAGTGGTTAGATAATTATTTCATTAAAAAAGTGACATATTTTATATAATAATAATTTATGGTATGACCAAAATTATAAAATTAAATTGAGTTTTAGTTTGTCGACATTGTCCACGTGGACAGGTGCGCAAGGCATCATATTATTGGGTACATCAGAAAGTGGACGACGACGACGTAGGAACAAAATAGGGCGCTCAACCGGTTAGGTCATATTGCGCCGCCTGTGAATGAAAGGAAATGAGAAGAGTGAATGCAGGTATGTTGATGATAGATTGTTTGCCTAAGTGTATTAATAACAAAATAATGATGACTGAAGAAAGTAATAGCCAAAATAAAGTTATGTATGTAAATGAAAATAAAGAAAAGAACACAAAGGTAAGATGTGAATTAAATTTTGTTAATAGATGACAATGGATGAGAAATTAGAAAGTTTGTCGCCGTATCATATGATAGAAGTTCTTCATATGATTGGGAGAGATTCAAATTGCGTGCGCAATGCATCATATTTGGCACATTCTGCAAGCATATGATGCACGGTTAAAGGTACATCACATGTGTCACATATGGAATAACCTTTTCTCTGGTTAAGAGGATACTCCGTGTGTTAGGCGGTATGGCCTATACGAATTCTAGGACAAATACCACCTCTTTCTACGTGAGAGTCGAGAGTAGTGGACGAATTTGGTAGCAATGGGCACTCACACTATGCAATTTTGTTATTTTGGCAAAAACACATCCCACGATGCTTGTCGCCAAATTCCAACAATCTTTTGCTTGTATCCACTATTGAACATCTGGAACGCGGAACTAGATTGAAATCAACGTCGCGACGCTGGGAAGCTTCCTTAGCAGCCCGATCAGCGTGTCAATTTCCCTCTATGCCCACGGTCCAGGTATCAGCAAAACTCTATTAAAATATCCCTTAGAGGTAGTTTGTCTAAATAGATTGGGATGTCTTGTACCAAATGATGATTAGAATACAGAGTTTGATAGCTGAAGTGAAAAAAAAAAACCTTTAAGCTATCTGAACACAAAAGGTATTTTCCAAAACGACAGCGTAGGACTGTATTTAGAGCTTCAGGGATGGCGAATAACCTCTGCAGTGAAAACTGAACACACGTCGCTTAGCCGAAACGTTCAGTTAAGGTGGAGCAATAAAAGGCACACGTCCACCTTGTTGTCAATTTTGGAGCAATCTGTGAATACCAAAGTACAACCTTGATGTTCATGGCAAATCTTTCTAAAGTTAATTTTGGAATACACTATCGCAAGTAGAGGTTTTTAGCAAAACGACAAAGGTCAAATATAATAATCGGCTCTGGGGTAAACCAGGGCGGGTAATTGCTAAATACAAAAATTAAAAAATTTGGCAGATGAAATTCTATAAGATTAAACACAAGTTTACATTCTTAAATCCCGTTTGGAAGAGATGCCTTGGGTTTGGTATCAAAGTGTCTGACAGATGTCGTGTTAAAAACATTCGATTTGCTGGATGGTTAGGCATAGCTTTAATTTTCATTACATACGTCCCCAACAAGAGGTTCTCCGTTCTGCTAAGGAGACACACTGACTCGGTATACACCTGACTACCGGGCTTGTTCGAAAAAAAAAAAATGCACAAGAGGCAATCGAAGGACACAATGGTGGACAGTGTCTAGAAGTTAAGGGTTGTGTTACTTGCTGAAGAGTATACGAAACATCATTAGTCCATCTTGGAGCAAACTAGAGAATCGTAAATTCTCAAAACATGCAAGTCCTATCTGCACCCCACGATGTAATTACTGAGAAACTTCAATAGGTTGATTTTCAACAGCATTTTTGCGTAACCAACAACGTGTCTTTCCAATTAGCTTTTTGTCAAAACCATGCCGAGAAGACGGACATTTGTTTGAATAGAAGTTCTACATGTGAAAACGATAGTTGTGGGTCATTTTGGATTCCTTGAAAGACGTCAAAAGTGAAGCACTGAGTTTTTTCGGGGAGAATCGTGTCCCCCGCTTCGAGCCCATTCATTTATTGTTCAATCCAATTTGCCAGTGTCTTTGAGCTGTTGATAAATTACCGATCTGTAGAAGATCCAGGTCATCTACAAATAGGCACGACATTAGCTCTTTAGGATACAAGCCACACACTGTTTATTCCAATAGCCCCCCCCCCCCCCCCCCCCCCCCTCAGTGATACTGACAAGACCGAGCTTGTGGTACACTGTTCCAGTGAGAACGAGTCTGACAAAACAATTGGTAACACGCACTTGGAAAGCTTTATCTTTAAAAAGGTTTCTAAAAATTTTGGCATGTGCCTCGAAAAACCCCACTCGTGAATCTGTTGAAGGAATATTATACCTCCATGTTGTATCGTATGCTTTCAAGTCAAAAAGCACACAACAACATGTTGTCTTGCAACAAACCCTTCTTGAATAAAAGTCTCTAATCGAACCAAGTGGTCTATGGTGCAACGACGTGAAGAAATCCACATGGACGTTCGCATAAACTGCGGTCTTCCAAGCATTCCACAAGTAGTCGTTTGTTGATCATCTTTCGAACAATTTGCAAAAGGCAACTTGTAGAGGAAAATAGGGCGATATGAAGTCCCCCGGCATCGACTTATCTTGTGGGTTTGAGAGTGGAATAAAAGATGGCACTACGCCAACTATCGGGAATATGTCAGGAAACACAAAATATTTAAAAATAAAATAATAACTTCCAAATGAGGGATCAGGTCAGGTGCACAACATGTCGTTGTGCATGCTGTCTTCCCCACAGATGTGCGACGATAATGAGCTAACGCCATACGGGAGTTCCCACAAAGAGAACGTCTGTGTGATGGCTCATCGTTTTCAGATGAGAAATTAAGTTTTCGAGCTTCGTCAACGCTTGTGTGCTAGAAATTCTGCTCATATCGTGCATTACGCCTTACCGATGCAAAATGTGTACCAGTACTGAAAGCCACATCATGCTGGAGTAGTAACTAATTGCCCGCCATCCTGATTACGGGTGTGGGTTGTTACCTGATGTCCACAATGGATTAATCCTTTTCCACCCATCGTGGAAGAGGTGCTGTAATTTATAGAAGGATACATACTCTTGCCATGCCTGCCTCTTACTATGTGATAATTCGCTCGTTTCGCTCTTCGTGCTTGAAATGATTAAATTTTCCAAAGTAGGAAAATGTATTTAATTTTTTAAAAGCTGCTTTCTTTGCCTGATGGCAATGCACACATCTTTGTTCCACCAGGACGACACGACGGACGTTGTTAACCATAGTCAGTGGTTTTTATACTGGCATAGCTGCATCAAGCAAGCATTACTCACATTATTGACAACACGTTGGTGGTCACGAGAAACTAGTAAAAGTCACCTTGAGCAAGAGACTTCACTAATTTCTGGAACTTTCCCCAATTAGCTGTTCAACGTCTCCATCCCTGACCTGGATTGTGTGGCCTATGGTAGTTTAATACATTCACCTGAATTTGAAAACTGTCACCTTCCATGTAAATCATCAAGCACATTTAGCTCGAGATCAAGCGATAGCCAATGGTGTACACATGACTAAATCTATGGCTGAAAAAGTGCCAGAATGTGACGTGAAATGAGATCGGCCCGTGTTCAACAATGAAAAATCATTGGTTGTAGATAAATTGCTACAACACAACCCACGTTGATCAGAAACTACTGATCCCCCAGTCAGTATGGTGAGCGTTAAAATCACCACCAAGATTACGGGTCCAGTTAATTGATCCGACAAAGCCTCCATATCGCGTCTGCTAATGATTAATGGTGGTGGAATGTAAATACAGCATTTAATGTGGTTTACATCTGGAAATGTAAGCTGTAACGAGTGGACGGCCTGAAAGGCGTAGTGTCAATGGAAATTTGAGTGCATACACAGAGGTCATGCACCAGAATGGCACACCTCCCTGTGCCACGTTACTCCTATATAACCGTACGGTAGATTGGTATAACCCTTTAACGTAGGGTTATCAGTTGTTGAAAAAGTTTCTTGTAATAATAAGATCAAGGGTTGTGTGTTTTGTAAGAGTAAGCTGTAGCTCTTCTAGATTTGCATAGAATCCTCTACAATTCCACGATATTAGTGTAGCCATTAAAGTTTATAGAGGTTGTATGTATCTTAAATACAGCTGTTATTTTTTTAAATTTCACCTTATGGGTTTTAAAATATCAAAGGATCTTCATCCATAACCGATCCTCCAACCGTGTCATCAGTAAGTGACACGTGGATGGGCTGTTTTTTTGGTTGGAATCTTTAAATCCTCTTTACATTTGGACCCACTAAAACCTCTATGGTTTCTGTGTTTTGACTTTTTTTTTTGGTGATTTTAGGTAAATTTTAACTTCAACTTGAACATCAAAATTTGCTGTTGACGTCTTGCTGTGTTAAATTTACCTAATTTTCCACTCGGAATTTGAGATCGAGTCAGGGGAAATTAAACTCTTGAGAGTTTGCCCTGCTCCTGTGGTTGCTTTGCTTGTTCTTTTAATTGATCTTGTAGTGATTTTTTTTTTTTCTGGTATTCACAAAGCAATGCTTCAATAGTTCCTTTAGCTTTGCGTCTTCTGAACCAAGGTGATGTCTTCAACATGGCTGGTAGCCGCATCAGCTTGGGGATTTATAGGTTTGGGTTTTAGAGATGTTCTTGTTGTTTCTGAATTGTGCAATTATGACTCTACTATTGATGTACAAGCTTGCGCAAATTGATAATGGAAGATTAGATGGTGTGGTAATTTGTCTATACCTTTTCTTGCCTCATGAACATTAAGTTTGTCAACCGCCAATCTCACAAATCTTCTTCCTTTCCGTCCATCTAGGACAATCACTGGAGAAGAAGCATGTGACCACTTACAAGTGACACACTCGTTTGGATGTTCACACTGCACTTCACCATGAGATTTGAACCGCAAATCCGCACAATAGCGGTTCAGACTTACAGACATTCTTGGTGTGCAAATCTTTGGACAGGTGAGCATCTCATGGGGGTTTGGTATATAGGTTCTTACATCAAAATGTGGTATCCACTAACACCTTTTCAGGTAAGTCCTGTAGTGTGAAGGTGAGGATTGTTGTGCCAGTTGAAATTCTTCTCCATCAAACGGGTCATTATTTATTACAAGTCAATGACACCTTGTTTGAGAGATCCTCTTTAATTTTCTCATGGTAACATATTTTAGATCAGAAAACAACAATAATTCCTTTAGAATTATTAAGTTGTCATTGCGGGGCTTAACTTCGATTTCAAATAGGTAGTCAAATTTGGTGTTTTAAGTAATTAGTTCAGGACTGCTTATCATTAGCAGTCTCAACCAGAAGCAATCCATTTCGCAGTTTACGTACTGATTTTACAGTACCTGCCTACTCCTTGAATCGCTTGCAATTGCACCTGATGATATTTTAAAAAATGGTTGTGTTTCTCTTGTAAGGATTTTAATTGTCAAAATTCTTGGTAATTTTGTACTAGGTTATAGTTTTTGACCATAGTGTCAAGTGTTATTTCTGGTTCAAATAAAGACCTAGGTCTTGTTCTTTGATGGTATTTGATTGTTTTGGGGATGCGGAAAATGGGGTGATTGGGGTGATTAGATTTTCCATAGTAGAAACGGGGAAACCTACAAAATTTCCCGGAAAAAGACCAACTAGATTACGTTGGTTCTACCACATAGGGCCTTGTTAAACCATTAAAGATTGCTTTTTTTCATTCAGATGGTATGTAGGGAAAGAGCCAATTTTGGTCCGGACCAAAGACATAACGCAATAGATCTTTTAACCAGTGTGGTCGCTCCCCGACCCTTCTCTTCCCATAAGCTCTCCACATGGTACATACAACCTACGCAATCTATGTCCGGGATGCCCAATGTGCAACAAATGGTGACAAAATGTGCACTAGCCGATGACCCAGGTGGGCTAGTTCTGAATCTCCCGGCTCTATGATGAAGCAGGTGGCCAAAGTTGCGTGTGGTCATGTTTCTCGCAAGAAAACTTTTCCTCAAAACCAGCTCCCTTTTCACCGGCACGGGTCGCACCGCAGGCAAACACGTCGGTAGACGTTTAGAACACAAAGGGGGCCAGCATTGATGGTGAAGAGTTAGAAAAAGTGAAAAAAGTAATAAAATAGATATGATTGTAGAGTAAACATGTGAGTGTGGGAAGTGAAAATATATGCATGAGAGCCCCCTTTGCGATCTCAGTCACCTCAAGATCTTATTTGAGGGGTCACACGATGCCTCTTGTCGCCTTTTACGATGAGCCGAGGAGGAATGCTCTGGGCCAATTCTACCCCGGGCCCAGACGGGTTTAAGCGACGTTGCATCGATGTCGGCTACCAGTGTTAGAATACGAGGCACGAGTTTGGGAAACAACATAATGATGCACGGTAGAGGTGCATCACACGTGTCACGTGATCCATGGGGTGAACAAGATCACGTATACGTGAAGACGTCGTGAGAAACTAGGGCGCTTCAACCGGTGATTTCCGTTGACCGCCGTGATATTGTTTTATAAGTAGAATTAAGTTATGGGTTTTTTTTTATGTTCTACTTTTTTTTTTTAAGAAAATGATAGAGGTGATTACATGGTAAAAAAAAATGAAATGAAAAATGAAAATGTGTTGATGTAAAATTTTTGAGTCATTTGGAGTAACGGGCGCGTCAACCGTTAGGTCATAATACGACACTCTGGCCAGGGTAAGGGAGGAATGGGAAGGTTCTCAGTCGCGTCGTCATCGTCTTTTATCATATTTCGTTGATGTCATTGTCACGTCGTCGAGAGGTCGTCAAAGGGAAGGGGGATGTGTCTTCGACGGACTATTGTCAGAGCTCGCCTCTAGATTCGGGGAGTGTATACTACCCTGACTTATAGCTGATGTTTGCGAGTTGGACTTTTTCTCTTGAATCGCCTTGTACGAATTACAGTGCCATGCGCTGGGCCAATTCTAACCCGGGCCCAGACGGGGGTCAAAGATCATTATATGTTCACTGATACGACTTTGTGTTATTTATGTCGAAAATGCATCACCGAATATTAGTTGCCAATATTAATATCTTAAATTAAACAGAAAAATTCATAAAAATATCCAGGATATTTTGCTATCCATTTCAAAGAATAACTAAAATGTGAGGTGAGTTAAATTAAGTTTATTTACTTAGAGTTTGTTTGGATCATTTACCCCTGCCTGTCTCGCAGTCTTCAACAACATGCGCGATGTGGGACATCTTTCCTCGCCTCTGCGTCGTAAGCACTACGTTCATTGGAGCCTAGAGAAATGGGCTTAAATGTCCGTTCTTTGCGTTGTTATAATGCAATAACATGCATTTAGATAAGCCATTTAGTTTCATGAAGTGTGTACATTATCTTTCAGTGGGATGCAGGTTGTCAAGTCATTTATTTCTTTAACAATGCCAAACGTCCGTACGAACTCGGAATTTAAGCGTTTTTTGTTACAAACTGCAGGGATTTCAGAAATTTATCACAGAGGACGTGAGAAACTAGGGCGCTTCCCTTCCACCGGTTAGATCATATTGCGCCGACGGTGATATTCAATATTAACGAAATGAGCTTTGTTTTGGTTTATTTGGATTAAGGGGGATCCATGGAGGGCCTATTTTCGACCTCAGCACCGATTCCCTTCCACTCACGCCGCCCCTCCGAGCATGAAAGTTGTCAGTCGACAGGGTCACCGCTCAGTCGCGAGGCAGACGTGGTATAGGGAGGGTGTCGCCTGTCACGGCCTCGACTGCCGCGACTCTGCGCGAGCTTACCACGCGTCTCTATCCCCGCAATATCTGCAGCTGCTGACGTGCGTTATTCATAAGATTGCACTCAGAGTTGGTGATGCGTAATGAAACTTGAAAATATAATGATTTCCCTTTATAAAATACGTAACCAATACTCAATCATCTTACAGTAACGTGTTGACTTTAGGAATAATAATAGAGTAATCCAGGATCAGATAATAAAATATTATATTATTTCCATTTTCAACTGAATATAATTATGTTTTTTTTTTTTTTTATTGTATAGTATAGCTGTTTGATCATTTTTATCAGATAGCAATCTCAATTCAGTAAGTACTACTATCAATAACGTAACCCTGCGCTCAGGGTTATACACACTAAAGAATACGGTACAATAGCTACATGTAAGATATTATGCGCACCATATTATAGACATATTGAATGACAGTGTCTGCTGTTGATGGCTACCATCATTGTTGATCATGTGACAAACATGTTGGCCTACAGAATAGCTTCATCTATAAGACGGAGATATTCTGCTTATAGATATCATTACATTGATTGAAATGTTACTTGCATAGCATGTTGCATAGTAAACATTCATACAATAATAAGAAATACAAGTGTTCAATATTTTAAAACTAACAAACCATAGGTGCATATTTAGATTATCAACCATTCAAAACAAAACAAACTAAAAAGAAAAAGGAAATGAAACTACAGCAATATAAACATTACGTCTTGTCTCTAAATCATATACTTTCTCAACCAAGTACTCGAACACATTGCGTGGTGTATACTGAACATACAATAACAAGAATACTAGTCAATAGGCGTTGAACACTTCCTAACTTGCAAATCGTAGGTACATTTTCAGATTATAAAACAGTTCACAACCAAAGAAACAAAATCATGAAACGACAACAATAATAAAATAATATTATATAAACAATAAGTTCATGTCACAAAGATCATACAATGTCTCAACGTACTAGGCCTACTACAACAACACCTGGACATAAAATGCAGGATAAACAAAGTAGACGCAATTCAACAGTATACCAATTACTAGGCAAATAGGCCTGCATGACGAAAATTTCCGATGTTCATATATTCAAATTATATGGAATGCAAACGTTAGTTGTAGTATATACCTACAAACTACACAAGTTTTCGTTGTAAAAAAATAATAGGGTATTTACAATTTAAAGCGTTGTACAGAAACGTAAAATTGAAAAAATGACAAGTTGCTCCAACGAAAGAAATGCAGATATTTTGTATGGTGGGGCTAGTATGAATGCGCGGTAAAAAGTATGTCTCCTTTGTGAATGAAAGATAAATATTTTTTACCAACACAAGCAAAAATTATCTGTGCTGGATCACAGAGTTCCTCCGTGTGATAGATCCACGCTGAGCCAGCATGAATAGACAAAGTTGTTAGGTTGGGAAAACAATTTCGAGCCATCTGCATTCTTCCGCATTCTTTCGTTGGGACCACAGACCACTATTCAACTAACTATAAATAGTAAATAATTCCAAGGAAATACACATACATATAAATTGTTCATTTACAAAAACACAATAACGGTGACATAAACACAACTAATAATATGTCTTACTAACTAGGAAGCTTCGCAAACGCTTCTTTAGGCGCGTTGTTGGATGAGCGTATTTTTTAAACGAAAAAAACGTGAAATTGCGGTTTTCATGAGAAAATTTTTTAGATTGCGCTCAAATTTCACTTTAATAAATTAATTCATGAAATTAAGGTTCTGCGAAAAATTTTAAAATCGGATAAAGTATGAAGGCGTTATAAGCCGAAGAATTTTTTTCAAAACCGAAAAAAGCGAAACATTGCGATTTTCATGGAGAATAATTTTTAGATTACGCTTAAATTTCACACGAATATATTAATTCATAAAACAAAGGTTCTGTAAAAAAATCATTACAATCGAATAAAGCACGTAGGTGTTATAAGTCGAAGAATGTTAAAAATCGAAAAAAACCGTAAAATTGCGATTTTCATAAGAAATAATTTTTAGATTGCACTCAAAAACGTAGCAGTTTTAAAGGCCCCCCAAAAAAAACTAATCGCAATTGGAGTATCGGTTTAGCCGGAATCGTGTTAACAAACACACAAAAATATAAACAGAAACAAAAAGGAAAATCGAAAAAAATCGTAAAATTGCGATTGTCATGAGAAATAATTTTTAAATCGATTTTTCGAACCGTTCAGTTCTCAGTTCAGAGATTTCGAAGGTCTTTAGAAAATTTCATCGCAATTAAAGTATCGGCTTAGCCGGAATCGTGTTTACAAAACACACAAAAATAATAATAAAAAAAAAGTCCAGATTTTTTTCTCCGGTGTAGTAGAATGGAATCTTCGCTTCGCTCGC
Source organism: Sweltsa coloradensis (assembly GCA_024449915.1). NCBI lineage: Eukaryota > Metazoa > Arthropoda > Insecta > Plecoptera > Chloroperlidae > Sweltsa > Sweltsa coloradensis. The sequence continues at coordinate 42,590 of JAMZAV010008573.1, forward strand.
CACGCTCGCTACGCTCATCCAATAATATATACCTACTAAAGAATGGTTTCCAAACTTCGGATTGACGATTTTACGTCGGTTGTTGACTCAGAACAACGACCTGATATGTGATTGGCCAACGACCGACGTTGGAGCATATGAAACCGGGCGTAAGGTGCACATCAAGTAAAAAATTACATCCGAAAAAAATATGATGAAAATATAACAATGAAAATATTATAAAAGAAGTTCGTCAAGTTTAATATCGTTCAAGTTTACATTCCTTACGTATGCTCTTAGAGGCAGTGTTGTGACTAGATAATGATAATTTAATTTTTATCTAGATAGAGATCAAGATAATCCATAAAAAAAATCAAGATAAGTTATTTGATAAAATGCAACAACATTATCAAGATAAAAGATTAATGATAAAAATAGTTATTGGATGAGCGAAGCGAAGACTTCAATTTCACCGACCCCACAAAAAATTTAGCTCGGGTGTTTTTTTTTTCTTTTCTTTCTGTCTGTTCGCTCTCTACCGGGCAAACGGCATATGCGATCTTGAGCACAGGACCTTCGAAATCTCTGAACTTAGACTTGCTACGTTTTTGGGTACAATCGAAAAAATATTTCTCGTGAATATCGTACTTTTACGATTTTTTCCGATTTTTAGTGGGATATTTTTGTGACATTTGGGCCGATTCTGACCAAACGGGTGGGGCTACAACGTTCATATTTCACATGGACATTTAGGTAATGGTGATCTATTGCTTTTTGAAAGAAAAAGTTGAAAAAGTTAGCCAGAATCCATAGAATAAAGGTTTTAATACGAGTTTTTTTGAGGTTTATAGTAAGTAAAAATAGAAACTTGACAACAATCACCGACATTGCATTCAAAAAGCACTTGCAAAGAAAAAGTGGTCCCCCGCAAACTAAAAACTTACATGTAAGCTCATCCATCAACGCGACTAAAAAAGCGTTTGCGAAGCTTCCTAGTATTATAAAAAGTGATTCATTATTTTATTTTTCAAAAGTATTGTTCACCAACTATTATATCTTATTATTATTATTGACTTATTACAAGCACGGGCATGCGTATATTTTTTTCCCGTGGGCGACCAGGGTTCCTTTTCTTCTTACGCATTATTGATACATACTCGTAACATTCAATGCACTAGCACTCGCCACTCTGACTCACTGCACGAACCTTTGCCACTTGCCGCGAGCTCGAAGGGTAGACAGAATCTTGGCCTTGAGCCGAGATTGAGGCGGTGGACGTGGTTCCGCCTGTAGCCGCTCGTCGCTGTCGAGCGAGCGCTAGCTGTCAAGCAGCTACGGGCCGGGTCGTAAGCAATTATTCTCGCGCAAAGTGTAACTTGTTACACGGTATCATTTGGCACAGATTTAAACGGGATGTACTCACGTATTTCAATAACCAGACCAGTTTTGGAAAGCTAAAACATCACAGCTTCCTACGATACAAACCAATAATGGCGTCAATAGGTTTCAGCACATGTAAACCTAGGTTAAAACCAAGATGAATTCAGGGCAAATTTTAACGGTACACAAAAAAATCATAAATCAACAACTAAACAAGTTAAATGGAATTCAAAAAATACGTTTTTTAACCTAAGCCTAATGAACCTATAATACACAATCCGAAAGCCCGAAGTTTAAAAACTATTTGTAAAAGCTGTGCCAAAATTGTTATGTAAAAAGCTTTGTTACTACCCGGGAAAAAATCAAAAAAATATTTTCAACCATTTTATAACTTAAAACTATCCAAACAAAGACTTTACGTTAAAAAAAAAATCGAGTAAAAAATAAAATGCCCATACAACGCCCTTGAAGAAAAATACGACGTGAGAAACTTAGGCGCTTCAACCGGGTTGGTCTTTGGTCATATTGCGCCTCTTGTGATATTGTAATTTAATATAATGTGTGTTTGATGGTGTATAATGTATATATAATAAAATGAAACTTTGGTGATGATAATAATAGCAAAACAATAGTTATTTATTTGAATAGAAATAAATTAAAAGAAATGTGTATGATGAGAATTATATTTCACGCGGACAGCGCTAGAATCAACAAGACAAGTTATTCGATTTAAGTATTTTAGTTTGAGATTATTTGAATTGAGGGCGGGTCAACCGTTAGGTCATAATACGCCACCCTAGCCTAAGGGGGGGGGGGGAGAAGAGGAGGAGCCCATGCTGGTCAGAACCAACCAAGGGGAAGGGGAGGAAGGGGGGTTCGCACGTCGCGGTCGTCATTGTCTTTGTCATCGTACGTGGTGTCTTTGTCATCGTACGTGGTGTCATTGTCATCGTCGTCGGGGACATCTCCCCCTTCCCTTGACGACCTCCCCGACGACGATTGCCAGAGCTCTTCTCTAGGTTCGGGGAGTAATTATATTACCCTTCATTCTAGCTTATGTTTGCGAGATGGACTTTTTCTCTTGAATCGCCTTTTACGATTAGCAAAGCCATGCTCTGGGCAAATTCTACCCAGGGCCCAGACGGGTAGAGGTCGCATGTGATATTGTGACAATAAATGGAATTAGATGATGTTATATTTTCATACTTCGTTTTCTAAGTGACAGTGATAACGTAGTTGTTTTTAAAACAAAGAACAACCTGGGCGCTTCAACCGGGCAGGTCATATTGCGTTGTCTGTGATGTTGTGAGTCTAGGAAATGGTTTTGTTTTTATTTGAAGCAATGTCTAATATCAAACATGTTTGTTACATTTTGTGTTGTTAACCATTTAAACATTCAGATGCACTTAAGTACTTTTTTGGTTTATTTGGATTAAGGACGCGTCAACCGTTAGGTCATAATGCACCACTCTAACCTAGGGGGGGGGGGGGAGCAGGGGCCCATGCTGGTCAGAACCAGCCACAGGAAAGGGGAGGAAATGGGGGTTTCTCACGTCGCGGTCGTTATCGTATTTGTCATCGTTCGTTGTGCCATAGTCATCGTCGTCGGGGACATCTCCCGCTTCCCTTGACGACCTCCCCGTCAAAGATTACCAGAGCTCGCCTGTAGTTAAGTGGTTTAATATACTTCGCTCTCACTAGCTGATGTTTGCGAGGTGGACTATTTCTCTTGAATCGCGTTTTACGATTAGCAGATCTAGGTTGACATCAACTGTCTGTGCGAAACCGAACATCAAATCTACAAATATCTTTTGGTTTAAGGGCGCGTCAACCGTTAGAACACAATGCACGTAGATTCATGAAGGTCGCACAGGTAGCACACACGTCGTGTATTTGTATTTGTATATTATTTTCATCTTTTTGAAATACACATCGAACAACGACGTAAGAAACTCGGGCGCTTCAACCGGTTAGGTCATTTTGTGCCTCCTAAGTTTAATAAATGAGTATTTGGTGTGTTTGATGATTTTTTTTTGTTTCCTAAGTTAAGTATTTGTAAAATAATGAGTCTGATGTTTGTTTGTTATATTGTTTTCTACGTTAATAACAAAAAGAAAGTGTTAGGAATAATAATAATAAAAACAAAAAAGTTATTTGAAGGAAAAATCATTAATTTGATGGATGAATTTTTAGGGTTTTTTCATGTCACAAAATGGTTGACCATTGATGGTCCGAATTTTCAGGTGCTGGACAGGCTATGTACTGCAGTGGCTAGAAGTGTCGGCAAGAAGCCATCACTTTATTACTTTTACCTAGTTCTGGGTTCGAGTAGGAGATGAAGAAAGTTTGTCACCGTTACCATAATATGATAGCAGTTCATATGATTGGAAAGGAATCTAATTGCGTGGCGCTAGGCATTCTATTCCGGCCTGTTAGAACCAAAGTAATCTTTGATGTTCAAATAAATGTGTTTGGTTTATTTGTATTATGGGCGCGTCAACCGTGAGGTCGTAACGCGCAACGGAATGTTCAAACTCAGGACCAGACGAACACAAAGTATACGGCGCTCTGTTCAAACTGGAAGTAGAGTTAACAGGGTATGGCTTGCGACTCTCACGCTACCGTGTGAATAACACTTTTAAGTAAGGATGGCCGGTGTAGGTGACTTACCAGATTATAAGGGGTGTAAGGTAACTGATGAGAAGGTTTCTTAACTTTATTGATTGGGAAACACTCCCGTAGGTCCTGATACCGCGCTGAGATAGATTGTGTATTTCTGGATTGATGTCCATATGATAAGGGAATGCCGAGGGCTGTTACAGAGGACTCACTACCAGCATTCGCATTAACTACTGAAGAAAACCTCGGACAAAACTTTCAGTCAGGATTTCCGGTGGTGGGATTCGAGCCCGTGACCTCCCTCATCAGAGTCTCACAAGCTACGTATGACTATCTCTTTGCTCAGAGTTAGAGTGATTTCGGAATTACTTGCGACTCGCACGCTACCTGGTGAGGAATTGAGAGACTAGCGTGCATTGTTGACAAATACTCAACAAAACTTTGCACAGAACGACGACGTGAAATTCTAGGGTGCTTCAACCAGTAAGATCATATTGCTCCGCCTGTTATAATGAAAGTTGATGTGATGAGTTAATGATGTGTTTGATGATAAGATTGTTTTCGTAGTGTAAATAACAAAATAAAAAGATGACAAAAGAAATAGCAAAGTAAAAGTTACGTATGTGAATGAAATAAAAATATATAAATATATAAATAATTAATTTTTGGGTTGATGCTTGCGCGTGAAAAGATTGGTTTATTTGGATCAAGGACGAGTCAACCGTTAGGACATAATGCACCACTCGATCCTTGGGATAGAAGGAGGGGGGGGGGCATGCTGGTAAAAACCAGCCACGGGTAAGGGGAGGAAGGGGGTTTTTCACATCGCGGTCGTCATTGTCTTTGTCATAGTTCATTGTGTCATTGTCGTCGTCGTCGTCGAAGGGTTGTCAGGGGAAGGGGGCAAGGTCCCGAACGACGATGGCCAGAGCTCGCCTCTAGATTTGGGGAGAAAAATACCCCCGTTATTACAAGATGATGTTTGCAAAGTGGACTTTATCTCTTGTATCGTCTTGTACGATTAGCAGAGCCATGGTCGGGGCCAATTCTACCCCGGGCCCATCAGACGGTAACGAGAACTAGATTAAGATCAACGTCGCGACGCTGGGAAGCTTCCTTATTATTATTTATTTTCAATATGTCTGGATTACAAATACGTACATATTGCTGGTGGCAAGAGTAGAGCAAGGGCCCCCAAAACCCCAATGTGCCTTGCCACCAGTTTAATATCTAAATGTTAAATTTAACAGCAACTTTATACACAGTAACAATATATACAAGCAATATACTACAGTTAACCTACTAGGCCTATAACAGATGGGTACCTATAAGAAATATACATAATTATTATAAAATTATATATCAGTGATGGATTTGCTGAGAATGAGTGAGGCAATTAATATACATTTTGTAAGTGGGTGCATCTGTGCTTCATTCGTTTATGTTCAGTGACTGTTTATGTTCAGTGACTTCACAACTGACAGCAGCCCGATCAACGTGTTCATTTCCCTCTATTCCCGTGTGTCCAGGTATCAACAAAAACTCTATGATATAAACAATTCACTTTTGTTTTTTCTAAATAGAATTGGATGTCTTGTACCAAATGATGACTTTAATATATGAGTTTCATGGCTTGTTTGAGCTCATAACAGTGAAAATGTTTTAGCTACAACGTGAGAAACTAGGGCGCTTCAACCGGTTAGATCACATTGCGCCGCCTGTGATATTGTAAGGTAATGAATTAAGTTTATGATGTTTGTTATGAATACATTGTTTTCTAAGTTAATAAAAGTAAGGAGATGATCGTGATACAAAACGAAAATTTATAAAATTGAATATAACACATTAATTTTTTTAAATGTACTTGATCCGTTTATATTAAACGTCCACCACTGAAAATAAGTTCGGTGACTGAGTGTGTAGACTCTATAAAGAAATGTTTTAATTTAATTTTAATTTTAAAACTATGCTCACTAGAGCCAGCCACAGACCAGTAGTGAGACTGGACACTGCAGAAATTGTTCTCATATTTACAAACTAGTATTCGTTTATTTGGATTGAGGATGCGTCAACCATCACGCTCAAACGCAAGCCTGTGGGATATGGGGAGAGAAGTCCCACTCTGGCCTGAACCAGCGACGGGTCAAGGGAGGAATTGGCTGTTATGACGTCGCAGTCGTCATCGTCTTTGTTATCGTTTGTGTTGTTATGGTCATTATCGTCGGAGATGTCCTCAAAGGAAATGGGAATGGTTCCCGACGACGAATGCCAGAGATCGCCTCTAATTTTGGAGAGAATATACTCCCCGTCGTACTAGCAGATGTTTGCGAGATGGACCTTATCTCTTTCCTCGCCTTTGACGATTAGCAGAGCAATGCTCTGGGCCAGATTCTACCCCGGCTCAGACGGGGTATATCTAATTCAACCAACGCATTGGATGGCTAGACGCAGACACAGGCCTACATTGTAGTTCAGATTCTTGCTTTCACCATTAGGACTATCTATAGTAACAAGACAGAGATTGAAGTAGGGACGTGTCAACCACTAGGTCAAAATTCATCTCTATAAAACTTGGGGATATGGGGTGGTAAGTCTGATGCTGGTCAGAAACCAGTCACGATTATTGGGAGGAAAAGTCTTTGTCATCGTTCAACATTACATTACATTACATTACAACGTTACATGTATATGTTTGTTTTGTCCTATATATTAAATTTGCGCTAGTGGAATGATATTTCTGTTGCAAATAAAGGCTTAATAATAATAACTCATTCAATATAGACCTGCTATCTAAATGGTATTGGTCTATTTTGGTCCAAGATGAGTCAATCATTTTATCATTATTGCTCCACGCAAGCCCAGGGAATATGGGGAGGGCACAAATGTGCTGGCAGAACCAGCCATGGATAGGTTAAGAATGGGTTGAATATAGTTCAAAGTGATACAAGGCCTATGCTGGCTGGACGCAGCCATATCGTAGAGAGACAAGTCACCCTAGTGCAGAAATTCCCAGCCTTCCTTGTAGCCTAGCTGTTTAGCAAGGACTCAACCAATCATGCTGTCGAGGCCAGGCCTGCAGTATACAACAAAAGTCAAGTCAATCATAGACAAATCAACTCTTTTTTTCCTCAGCTCTTCATAAAATTGTCTTCTATCAAAGCAAACTTCTAATATTTGTGACGATATTCAATATTATCTAAGCCAATTGTTTACGCGCATTCCACTTTGAATTCCTCCGCGCTTGAATTAATTTACTCTAA
>JAMZAV010008574.1:0-20169 GCA_024449915.1 Sweltsa coloradensis
TACCACACTTGGTTGGCAAGTAATGAGCCAAAAAGGTCAATTGCGAGACATAAGTCCAAAACGCGAAAAAAAAAATGGGAAATCCAAACATGGATTTCAATTCTAGAAATAATTATCACCAAATTCGTTTATATAACGATGAACCAAATGAACCTGCTAGTTCACATTGATTTAATCGTTGATATCCAGTATTCAAATATGCGTTAAAATAATCTGTACACTTGTAATAAATTCCAAAGTTCACCAAAATTGAGTAAATTAAGGAGATTTTACGATTTGTGAATTCAAAATTAATGAATTAATTTAGGAGTACGCGTAATGGAACTTATAGATGGATTCTTTATAAAAGTTGGGTGTGAAATATTATACCGACGTTATTAACCGTTTACCCGAAAGAAAGAAAAACAGAAACTGAGTTCGGAGACTCGTCTCCGAGCCAGCCTCAGCGACTCCTCTTAACAACGTCACAAAGTAACACAGGCCAAGTAAACTCCAGTTTTGAGTTTAAATTCTACAAAATATTCAGTTTCTCAATTTTTGTTATTTACTTTAATATTGTAGTAATATTTGTATTCTGAGAGTCACTTACATACGAAAATGACTCCCAAACACAGATGAATTTAAAAAACTGCAAGAATTTGTTACTAAGGTCAACATTCCAAAAACCGCCGCCATCTTGGATTCGAAAGGAATTTGTATTGCCTCCACATCTTAAAAAAAACTTTTGGGTACCAGCTTCAACTGAGCCAAGTGCCAAACCGAGCTAAAAAAGAGCAGCATATTATTAATCAGCACAATAATCATTAACCACCTGTTGAACACCTCTGGTTGCCGCAGCAACGACTGCCAATAAGTAAAAAAATGAATTTCGGTTTTAAATTAAACATTATAATCATAAAAATTTAATGCTGGAAGCAATTACAGGGTAGGGTAAAGGAGTATCTACGTCGTACCCAATCTAAGAAGATTTTCTTGAAAAACTACTAATACATGTTAAACTTCTAGAATTTCACCCAGATTTTTATTTTGACATTATTTTCGAGTTATTCGAGTCGGAAATATACGAAAACGATACCAAACATGATTTATTAGACACATCAAAAGAGTTTTTGTATCTGAGGACATCGTTTTGAAAAATGGCCGCCATTTTGAATTCTAAGGGAAATTTCGAGTGCCTCCACATCCTTAAATATTAGTTTTGGTCCCCCCTACAACTGTGCAAAGCGGCCAACCGTGTTCAAAAAGTGCAGTATTGTCGTTTTTCATGTCGTGTACCGCTACCACTAAATTGCATTTTGTCAGGTTGTTAGTTTTAGTCATTTTCATATTGTAAGTTTGTAATTTTGTCATTTTATAATTTTCACAGTTTGACAGTTTTATTTTGTTTATTTGCTAGTTTTCGTCAGTTTGATATTGTAATATTGTCAGTTTGTCAATAACATTTGTCTGTTTGCTTGTTTTAGTAATTTCAAATTGTAAGTTTTCATTTTCACAGTTTCATTTTGTCAATTTGCTAGTTTTCACAGTTTCATTTTGTCAATTTGCTAGTTTTCTTCAGTTTGATTTGTTAGATGTTAGATTGTCAATGCATTTTGTCAAGTTGTCAGGTTGTTAGTTTTAGTCATTTTCATATTGTAAGTTTGTCATTTTGTCAGATTTTCATTTTCACAGTTTAACAGTTCCATTTTGTCAATTTGCTAGTTATCGTCAGTTTGATATTGTAAGTTTGTAAGTTTGTCAATAACAATTTGTCAGTTTGCTTGTTTAATTCATTTTCAAATTGTAAGTTTTTCATTTCACTATTTCATTTTGTCAATTTGCTAGTTTTCGTCAGTTTGATTTTGTAAGAATGTCAGATTTACAATTCGCATTTTGGCAAGTGTTAGTTTAGTCTTTTTTATATTGTAAGTTGTAAAAAATTTTGTCAGTTTTCCATTTTCACAGTTTGACAGTTTCATTTTGTCATTTTGGCCTAGGTTTTCGTCAGTTTGATTAGTGTACTATTGTAGTTGTCAAAACCTTTTGTCAGTTTGCTGTTTTTTCTAATTTTCAAATGTAAGTTTTTCATTTTCACAATGCTCATGTTTGTCAATTTGGGCTAGTTTTCGTCAGTTGATTTTGTACGAATGTACAGATTGCAATGCATTTGTATGAGGTGTTAGTTTTAGTATTTTCATATTGTAAGTTTGACATTTTGTCTGTTTTTCCATTTTCACAGTTTGAGAGTTTCATTTTGTTTAATTTGCTAGTTTCCTCAAGTTTGATATTGTAATCTTGTCAGTTTGTCAATAAACAATTTGTCAGAGTTTGCTGTTTATTCATTTTCAAATTGAACGTTTTTCATGATTGCACAGTTTCATTTTGTCAATTTGCTACTTTTCGTCATTTGATTTGAAAAGAATGTCAGATTGTCAATTGCATTTTGTAAGGTGTGTTTAGTTTTAGTCATTTTCATATTGTAAGTTGACATTTTGTCAGATTTTCATTTTCACTGTTTGACAGTTTTCATTTTGTTAATTGCTAGTTTTCACAGTTTGGTATTGTTATATTGTCTAGTTTGTCAAAACATTGTCGTCCTCTTTATAATTCCTGAGATTCTCTAGAACAGTTAGGTTTTAAAAATTTATAATCAATAATGGGACTCGGCATGTTCTTTCTAAATTATTATATTAATTAATGGAAAAAAAAAAAGCAATATTTCGGGTACTTTCAGTACCCTTCAAAAGCCAACAAACAAACAAAAACATAAAACACTCGTCTCCAAGCCAAGGTCGATCGACACATCTAACAAACACTGCCATCTTGATCTCAATAAAAAATATATTCAAATAAAAATTAAAAAATTATACCACAATCATGCCCACAATAGTTCTATGGCTTGGGACAAAACTCGTTCCAAATGCCGGGAAGTCAATGCTGGGAGAGCAATGATGACATCATCCGCTACAGACATCAAGGCAGCCTCCTTTAGCCTCCGTTTATGTGTATTTGCTCGTGTAGAAGATTGGGAAGCGTTCATCCCAGTTCACTAATGAATGATGTTCATAGACGTGCTCTGCTCAGTTTTGAGGAGTATACCTTTGTGCTGTGCCAACGTTGTTTTTATGGTTCCTTCAGACTGACTTCCAGAGGTCTCTTGGTTTCTCGATGTAGATTGCAAATCACACTGACATGGGATTGAGTACATGCATTTTTCGACGATTGTGATACGTTCAAGGGATTGGTTTTTGTCCCCCTCTCAACTACTTTTAAGGTTTGGAAGATTGAAAAACTGTTAGTATTCCAAATGGGAGGAAAGTAAACGTCTGATTTTTTCTGAGAGGTTTTGGGTAGGTAATCCAGTAACTGTTTTTTTTAATCTTTGGAGGATCTTAGAACTTGACGAATGTCTGTCAAAACTTGCGTAAGTCCTACCTGTAGGTGTGTAATCTTTTTCGAACCAGATGACTTGGATATCCATTATTCACAGAAAGCATCATTCAAGTAGGCCAGTTCTTGGTTCAACAAAACAGGGTGAAGAGCAGTTAGATGTCGCTCGTACAGAAAGACATTTCATCCACGCCCTTCTTTACATGGAAACGGATGGTTTGAGTCAGCCCTCCGTACTGATCAGTATGTGTAGGTTTTCTCACCACACATGTGGTCAAACTAGTACTGGAACGACCTTTGAAATCACTAAGTCTAGGAAAGGAAGCTCCACCGTCCTTCTATTCTCAACTGTGAATGTTATGTTGTTGTGGAACGCATTCAAATCTGCATAGACTAAAGCCATAAATCTTGCCTGTGTCCCCCTATGATGAATGCAGAGGATGTCGTTTCAACATATGTCTAACAAAAGATCTATGTTGGTGGAGACGTTTACCTTAAGTACCTCAGTTTCAAGGTGTGGTCCATGAAGAGGATCCGCTAACAATGGTGACAAGCAGCTTCCCTTGCCAAGCCGTCAGTTGGGCAAAAAACTTGTCTCAAATTGGAAGTAGCATGACGTCACACATGCAGTCAATAGTTCAAGATGCTTTTCTACAGGTAATTTTGTTCTTCAGAAAGAGAAACGTCACGGAAGAAAGTTTCTGTTTAATCAGACCTAGAGTCTCTTCCACAGGCACCGAAGGGAACAAATTACCACATCGAACTGACCATTGTAGTATAGGTTATGGGTACATCTTTAAGCACATCTCCTAATTCTTTTGAATTGCAATTGGAGGATTTAATTCTGTTCCCAAGAGGTTTAAGTATGTCTAACAATGAAACTGACGATAGGTGACATACATGGTGATTCTCTGATGACAATTGGTCTCAGAGGTAAATAGGCTTGGGTATTTAGGAAGTCCAAAGTCCGTAAATGTGAGGTGGTTTTGAGTGGTGTGAGTCAGATAGGTTCTCAGCTTCAGGCCGATGTTACTTCTTGTTGTTTATTTTTCGATATAAACAAATATTCGTGAGGACTAGTAGGATCTTTCGTCATAAGTATATTACTGTTCTGGAAAGTCAAAATCTTTTTTTTTCCTTCAATTTTTTCTGTGTAGACATCTTTGTCTAAAAGCACAGTCGCCTTTCCTTGCAGCAGGCAGGAAAACAATTGAAGAATCAGTCCTCAAATCTTTTAGAAACTGCCCAACTCCTTGACATTTAGGTTAGGTTTCAACCTATCGGTTTCCTCCTTAAGCTTTCTTTATATTCACCCTAAGAGTCGTCTTTGAATCCTCGTCAACTAAATGCATGCACGACTCAACCACATGTTACCACATCTAACCTTGTCTCGGACACGCTTTGGAGTAACTGCAAAACCTAGGCCTCGTGACAAGACAAGTTCTTCAATTGGATCTAACTTTCCGGAAAGAGAAGAATGGTTATGACAACTTTATCAATAAATTCAGGTGTTGGAGTAAACCTTTTGAAACTTGGGTCTGCAGTTCTTCTTCTCGTGTAGTAGTCTACTAAACTTGTCAAGTTGCATGTTCTTGGTTCGCATAAACTAAGTATCGCAGATCCGCTGGATAGACATGCAGAGTCCCATAACCTAATATCACCTTGTGCCAATAGAAAATTGTATCTGAATCCATCATACGATGAAGATGAAATATTTCTGTGAATTTGTTTTTTATTTTATTGAATGAATTATTGGAATTTTATTGGCAGGAACAAAAAACAACGTTGCACAGCACAAGGTATACTCCTCAAAAACTAGCAGAGCACGTCTATGAACATCATCATTATGTGAACTGGGATGACGCTTCAATCACTTCTACACGAAAGCAAATACACATAAACGGAGGCTAAAGGAGGCTGCCTTGATGTCTGTAGCTGATGATGTCATCAGTGCTCCCGCATGACTTACCGGCGATTTGGAAGGAGTTTGTCCCAAAGCCATAGAAACTATTGTGGGATGATTGTGGTATAATTTTTAAGTTTTTATTGAATTTATTTTTTATTGAGATCAAGATGGCGTGTTTGTTAGAGGTGTCGATCGACTTGGCTGGGAGACGAGAGTTAGTTTTATGTTTTGTTGGTTTTTTGCCTTTTGAAGGGGTACTGAAAGTACCCGAAAATATTGGCTTTCCATTAATTTAAGATAATAATAGTGAATAGAAACATGCCGAGTCCATATTATTGATTATAATTTTTAAACATTTGTGCAGTTTGCTTGTTTAAGTCATTTAAAATTTTAAGTTTTTCAATTTCACAGTTTAATTGTGTCAATTTGCTAGTTTTAGTCAGTTTGATTTTGTAAGAATGTCAGATTTACAATGGCATTTTGTCAAGTTGTTAGTTTTCGTCATTTCATATTGTAAGTTGACATTCTGTCGGTTTTTTATTTTCCTAGTTTGACAGTTTCATTTTGTCAATTTGCGAGTTGTTCGTCAGTTGATTTTGTAAGAATGTAAAAATTAACGATTGCATTTTGTCAAGTTGTTAGTTTAATCATTTTCATATTGAAATTTTGTCGTTTTGTCGATTTCTATTTTCACAGTTTGACAGTTTCATTTTGTTAAATTTGCTAGTTCGTCAGTTTGATATTGTAATATTGTAAGTTTGTCAACAAACATTTTGTCAGTTTGCTTGTTTAATGTCATTTTCAAATTGAAATTTTTTTCATTTTCACTGTTTCATTTTGTCAATTTGCTACTTTTCGTCAGTTTGATTTGTAAAGAATGTCAGATTGTCAATTGCATATCTGTGTTCAGGTGTTACGTTAAGGTCATTTTCATATTGTGAGTTTGTAATTTTGTCAAGGATTTTTCATTTTTACAGTTTTAACAGTTTCATTTTGTTAAGTTTGCTAGTTTTTCCTCAGTTTGATATTGTTATATTGGTCAGTTTGTCAATAACATTTGTGTCAGTTTGTTTGTTGTTTAAGGCATTTTCAATTGAAAGTTTTTCATTTCAACAGTTCATTTTGTCAATTTGCTACTTTTCGTCAGTTTGATTTTGTAGAATGTTTGCAAGATTTGCATTGCATTGGTCAGGTTGTTAGTTAAAGGTCATTTTCATATTGTAAGTTTGACATTTTGTCAGTTTTCATTTTCACTGTTTCACAGTTTCTTTTGTATTGCTAGTTTTCGGTTAGTTTGATTTTGTAAAAAATGTGCAGATTGTCCTTGCATTTTGTTCAGTTTGCTTGTTTTAGTCATTTTAAATGAAGTTTTTATTTTCACAGTTTAATTTTTGTTCATTTACTAGTTTTAGACAGTTTGATATTGTAAGAATGTCAGCTTGTCAATGCTTTTGTCAGGTTGTTAGTTTAGTCATTTTCATATAAAAGTTTGTCGTTTGTCAGATTTTTATTTTCCACAAGTTTGACAGTTTCATTTGAAAATTGCTAGTTATCTCAGTTTGATATGTAATATTGTAAGGTTTGTCAAGATCAATTTGTCAGTTTGCTTGTTTAATTCATTTTCAAATGAAAAGTTTTCATTTCACAGTTTCATTTGTCAAATTGTTACTTTTCGTCAGATTTGATTTTGTAAGATGTCGATTGTCAATTGCATTTTGTCAGGTTGTTAGTTTTATAGTCATTCAATTGTTAGTTTGTAATTTGTCAGATTTTTCATTTTCACTGTTTGACACAGTTTATTTTGTCCCAGTTGCTAGTTTTCGTCAGTTTTGATTTTTGTAAGAATGTAAAAAATTAACGATTGCATTTGCAAGTTGTTAGTTAAGTCATCTTTCATATTGTAAGTTTGTAATTTTGTCAGTTTTTTCATTTTTCACAGTTTGAAGTTTCATTTGCTATTGGTGCCTAGGTTTTCGTCAGTTGATATGTATATTGTCAGTTTGGTCAATAACCTTTGTCAGTTGATTGTTTTCTCATTTTCAAAATGTAAGTTTGTTCATTTTCACAGTGTTCATTTTGTCAATTTGCTAGTTTTCGTCAGTTTGATTTGTAAGAATGTCAGATTGTCAATTGCATTTTGTTCAGGTTGTTAGTTTTTAGTCATTTTTTTTTTTTTTTTTCAAAATTAATTTTTGTAAGTTTGACATCTTTGTCAGTTTTTCACCTGTTTCACCTGTTTTGACAGTTTCATTTTGTTAATCATCCTAGTTTTCGTCCAGTTGGTATTGTTATATGTCAGTTTGTCAATAACATTTTGTCAGTTGCTTGTTTAATTCATTTTAAATTAAAAGTTTTTTTCATTTTCACAGTTTCATTTGTCAAATTTGTAGTTTTCGTTCAGTTTGATTGTGTAAGAATGTAAGATTGTCAATGCATTGTGTCAGTTTGTAGTCAAAGTCAATTTTAATATTGGAGTTGTAATTTGTCAGATTTTTATTTTTACAGTTTGACCAGTTTCATTTGTTAATTGCTAGTTTCTCAGTTTAATATGTAAATATTGTCAGTTTGTCAAACCCAATTTGTCAGTTTGCTTGTTTAAGTCATGTTCAAATTGAAAGTTTTTTCATTTTCACAGTTTCATTTTGTCAATTTGCTACGTTTTCATCAAAGGTTGATTTGAAAAGAATGCAGATGTTCAATTGCATTTTCGTAAGGTTGTAGTTTTAGCATTTTCATATTGTAAGTTGACCATTTTGCTCAGTTTTTTCATTTTCACTGTGTCACAGTTTCTTTTTGTAAATTTGGAGTTTTCGTAGTTTGATTTTGAAAAAATGTCAGTTCCAGATGTCAATGCATTTTGTCAGTTTGCTTGTTTTAGTCATTTTCAAATGTAAGTTTTTCAGTTTCACAGTTTAAGTTTCGTCAAATTTACTAGTTTTCGCAGTTTGATTTTGCTAAGAATGTAAGATTGTCAAGTGCTTTTGTCAGGTTGTTAGTTGTAGTCATTTAACATATTAAAATTTGTCGTTTGCAGATTTTGATTTTCACAAGTTTGACAGTTTCATTGAAAATTTAGCTAGTTTTCCTCAGTTGATATTAGCAATATTGTCAGATTTGTCAATAACAATGTGTCAGTTTGCTTGTTTTAAGTCCATTTTCAAATTGTAAGGTTTTTCATTTTCACAGTTTAATTTTGTCAAATTATAGTTTCGTCAGTTGATTTTGTAAGACATGTCAGATTTGTCAATTGCTTTTGTCAGGTGTTAGTTTTAGTCATTGAATATTAAAAGATTGTCTCCGTTTTGTCAGATTTTATTTTCACAAGTGGACAGTTTCATTTTGAAAATTTGCCTAGTTATCTGTCATGTTTGATATTGTAATATTGTAAGTTTGTCAATACAATTTGTCAGTTTGCTTGTTAATTCATTTTAAAATTGAAAAGTTGTCCTTTTCACAGTTTCATTTTGTCAATTGTTACTTTTCGTCAGTTTGGATTGTTTGATTTTGTAAGAATGTCAGATTGTCAAATTGCAGTTTGTCAGTGTTGTTAGTTTTAGTCATTTTCATATTGTTAGTTTGTAATATTGTCAGATTTTCATTTTCCACTTTTTGACAGTTTCATTTTGTAATCGCAGTTTTCACAGTTTGGTAATGTTTATTCGTCAGTTTGTCATAACATTGGTCAGTTTGTCTTGTTTAAGTCTTTAAAATTTAAGTTTTAATTTCACAGTTTCCATTTGCTCAATTTAGCTAGTTTTTCGTCAGTTTGATTTTGTAAAGAATGTCAGATTTACATGATTTGTCAAGTCTGTTGTTTTCGTTCATTTCATATTGTAAGTCAAGACATTTTGTCAGTTTTTTATTTTCACTTGTTGACAGTTTTATTTGTCATTTTGCTAGTTTCGTCAGTTTGATTGTGTAAGATGTAAAAATTAACGATTGCATTTTGTCAAGTGTTAGTTTTAGTCATTTTTCATATTGTAAGGTTTGTAATTTTGTTATCAGTTTTTCATTTTCACAGTTTTGGACAGTTTCATTTGTTATTTTGCAGGTTGTGTCAGTTTGATATGTAATATGTCAGTTTGCTTGTTTTACTCATTTTTAAAATGTAAGTTTTTCATTTTCACAGTTTCATTTGTCATTTGCTGGTTTTCGTCAGTTTGATTTTGTAAGAAGTCAGATGTCAATTCATTTGTCAGGTTGTGTTTTAGTCAATTTTCATATTGTAAGTTTGACATTTGTCAGTTTTTCATTTCACTGTTTGACAGTTTCATTTGTTTAAATATCCTAGTTCTTCGGTCAGTTTGGTATTGTTATATTGTCAGTGGTCAATAACATTTTGTCAGTTTGCTTGTTTAATCATTTTCAATTGAAAGTTTTCATTTTCACAGTTCATTTGTCAATTTTGCTAGTTTTCGGCAGTTGATTTTGTAAGAATGTACGATTGTCAATGCCATTGTGTCTTTCGTTAGTTAAAAGTCATTGTCATATTGTGAGTTTGTAATGTTGTAAGATTTTTATTTTTACAGTTGACAGTTTCATTTGTTAATTGCTAGTTTTCCTCAGTTTAATATTGTATATCTGTCAGTTTGCAATAACAAATTTGTCAGTTGCTTGTTAAGTCAGTTTTCAAATTGAAAAGTTTTTCATTTTTCAACAGTTTAATTTGTCAATTTGCTAAGTTCATTCAGGTTGATTTGAAAAGAATGTCAGATTGTCAATTGCTTTTGTAAGGTTGTTAGTTTTAGTCATTTTCATATTGTAAGTTTGACATTTGTCAGTTTTTCATTTTCACTGGTTCACAGTTTCTTTTTGTCAATTTGCTAGTTTTCGTTAGTTTGATTGAAAAAATGATCAGATGTCCATTGCATTTTTTTTTGTGTCAGTTTGCTGTTTGAGTAAATCTTTTCAAGTGAAGTTTTCATTTTCACAGTTTAATTGTGTCAAATTTATAGTTTTCGTCAGTTTGATTTTGTAAGGAATGTCAGATTGTCAATTTGCCTTTTTGTCAGGTTGTTAGTTTTAGTCATTTACATATTAAACAAATTTGTCGTTTTGGTCAGTTTTTATTTTCACAAGTTTGACAGTGTCATTTTTGAAAAATTTCGCTAGTTCCTCAGTTTGATATTGCAATATAGTCAGTTTGTCAAAAAATTTTTCGTTTGCTTTTTAAAATCTTTTCAAATGTAAGTTTTTCATTTTCACAGTTAATTTTGTCAATTTTCAGTTTTCGTCATTTGATTTTTTTAAGAATGTCGATTGTCAATTGCTTTTTGTCGGGGTTGTTAGTTTTTGCATTTTCATTTAAAAATTGTCGTTTTTGGTCAGATTTTATTTTCACAAGTTTGACATTTTTTATTTTGAAATTTGCTAGTTATCGTCCGTTTGATATTAATATTTTTAAATTTGTCATATCTTTGTCAGTTGCTTGTTTAATTCATTTTCAATTTAAAAAAATTTTTTTTCACAGTTTCTTTTGTCAATTTTTTACTTTTTTGTCATTTGATTTTTTAAGAATGTCAGATTGTCAATTGCATTTTTTCGGGTTTTTTAGTTTTTTTGTCATTTTTTTATTGTTAGTTTTTATTTTTCAGATTTTCATTTTTTACTGGAAGTTTCATTTTTTTTAATTGCTAGTTTTACAGTTTGGTTTGTTATATTGTCAGTTTGCAATAACATTTTTTTTTTGCTTGTTTAAGTCATTTTAAAATTGTAATGTTTTTAATTTTACAGTTTTATTTTGTCAATTTGCTAGTGTTCGTCAGTTTGATATTGTAAGAATGTCGATTTAAATTGCATTTTTCAATTTTTTGTTTTCGTCATTTTAAAATTTTGTTTGACATTTTGTCATTTTTTTATTTTTACTGTTTGAATTTTATTTTTTCATTTTGCTAGTTTTTTTTCAGTTTTTATTGTGTAAAAATGTAAAATTAACGATTGCATTTTGTCAAGTTGTTAGTTTTAGTCATTTTCATATTGTAAGTTTGTAATTTTTTCAGTTTTTCATTTTCACAGTTTGACAGCATTTTTATTTTGCTGGGGGTTTTTGTCATTGATATTGTAATTTGTCATTTTTTCTTGTTTTCCATTTTTCAAAATGTAATTTTTCATTTTTCACAGTTTATTTTGTCAATTTGCAGTTTTCGTCAGTTTGTTTTGAAGAATGTCAGATTGTCCAATTTCATTTTGTCGGTTTTTAGTTTAGTCATTTTCATTTGTAAGTTTGACATTTTTTTCAGTTTTTTATTTTCCTGTTTTTACAGTTTCATTTTTTTAAAACCTAGTTTTTGTCGTTTTTGGTTTTTTTATTGTCAGTTTGTCAAAAACATTTTTTCGTTTGCTTGTTTAAATTCATTTTCAAAATTTAAAATTTTTATTTTCACAGTTTCATTTTGTCATTTGCTATTTTCGTCAGTTTTATTTTGTAAAATGTGATTGTCAATTGATTTGTCAGGGTTTTTAGTTAAACATTTTTTAAATTTTAGTTTTTTATTTTTCAGATTTTCCCTTTTACGTTTTACGTTTCATTTTTTTAATTTTTAGTTTTTTTTCCCGTTAAAAATTTTTAATTTTCAGTTTTTTAATCAATTTTTTCAGTTTTTTGTTTACTCATTTTAAATTGAAAGTTTTTTAAATTTTTTACAGTTTCATTTTGTAATTTGCTATTTTTGTCAGTTGATTTTGTAAATGTCCCTTGTCAATTTCCTTTGTCGGTTTTTTTTTAAACATTTTCAATTGTAAGTTTTCATTTGTCAATTTTCATTTCCCGTTTTACGTTTCTTTTGCAATTTTTAGTTTTTCCCGTTTGATTTTTTAAGAAAGTATTTTCAATTTCTTTTGTCAAGTTGTTAGTTTTAGTCTTTTTTTATTGTAAATTTGTAATTTTGTCATTTTTATAATTTTCACATTTGCAGTTTATTTTGTTTATTTCTAGTTTTCGTCCGTTTGAATTTTAAAATTTTCGTTGTCAAACTTTTGTCTTTTTTTTTGTTTTAGTCATTTTAAAAATTTTAAGTTTTTTCCGTTTTTTTGTCAAATTTTATTTTTTTACAGTTTTATTTTGAATTGCTAGTTTTCTTTTGTTTATTTGAAATTTTTAGTTTTTTCAACATTTTTTTCAGGTTTTTGTTTATCATTTTTTAATTGAAAATTTTTCATTTTTAAAACCAGTTTCATAATTTGTCAATTTGTATTTTCGTCAGTTTGATTTTGTAAGAAAGTCAATTGTCAATTGCTTTTTTTCGGTGTTAGTTTTAGTTTTTCATATTGGTTTGTTTTTTGTCAGATTTTTATTTTTTACGTTTTACTTTCATTTTTAAAAAATTTTCTAGTTTCCAGTTTGTATTGTTATTGTAGTTTGTCAAAACAAATTTGTCAGTTTTTCATTTTCACAGTTTGACAGTTTCATTTTCTTGGATTTTTATTTTCACAAGTTTGACATTTTTATTTTGTAAATTTGCTAGTTTTCGTCAGTTTGATATTGTAATATTGTAAGTTTGTAATTTTTTCATTTTATTATTTTCACAGTTTGACAGTTTTATTTTGTTTATTTGCTAGTTTTCGTCAGTTTGATATTGTTATATTGTCAGTTTGTCAATAACATTGTGTCAGTTTGCTTGTTTAAGTCATTTTCAAATTGAAAGTTTTTCATTTTCACAGTTTCATTTTGTCAATTTGCTACTTTTCGTCAGTTTGATTTTGTAATAATGTCGGATTGTCAATTGCATTTTGTCAGGTTGTTAGTTTTAGTCATTTTCATATTGTTAATTTGTAATTTTGTCAGATTTTTATTTTCACAGTTTAACAGTTTCATTTTGTCAATTTGCTAGGTTTTCGTCAGTTTTTATATTGTAAAAATTTTCGTTTGTCAAAAACCTTTTGTCAGTTTGCTTGTTTTTTTTCATTTTCAAAAAGTAATTTTTCATTTTCAGAGTTTTATTTTTTCATTTGCTAGTTTTTTTCAGTTTTTATTTTGAAAAAATTTAGTTGTCAAATTCATTTTGTCAGGTTGTTTTTTTAAAAATCATTTCATATTTAATTTGACTTTTGTAGTTTTTCTTTTCACTGTTTTACAGTTTCATTTTTTAATATCCTTTTTCGTCAGTTTTGGGATTGTTATATTAAGTTTTTCCCTTTTTGTCAGTTTTGCTTTTTTAATTATTTTTTAAAATTGAAAGTTTTTCATTTTTTCACATTTTTTTTTTTGTCAATTTGCTAGTTTTCGCAGTTTGATTTTTTAAAAGGGAAAATTTTCAATTTCAGTGTCGGGTTTTGTTAGTAAGGGGGGATTTTAATTTTTGGGGTTTGTATTTTTGTCAGATTTTTTTTTTTACAGTTTGACAGTTTCATTTTTTTAAATTTTCTGTTTTCCTGTTTAAAAATTGTCATATTGTCAGTTTGTCATTACAATTTGTCAGTTTGCTTGTTTAAGTCATTTTCAAATTGAGAGTTTTTCATTTTTACATTTTTATTTTGTCATTTGCTACTTTTCGTCGTTTGTTTTAAAAAATGTCAGTTGTCAATTGCATTTTTTAAGGTTGTTTGTTTTAGTCATTTTCATATTGTAATTTTTACATTTTTTCATTTTTTCATTTTTAAAAGTTTTCACAGTTTTTTTTGTCAAATTTTCTAGTTTTCGTTGTTTGATTTTTTTTAAAAAAAGTCAGATTGTCAATTGCATTTTGTCAGTTTGCTTGTTTTAGTCATTTTCAAATTGTAAGCTTTTCATTTTTACATTTAATTTTGTCAAATTTTCAGTTTTTCGTCAGTTTGATTTTGTAAGAATGTCAGATTTCAATTGCTTTTTTTTTCAGGTTGTTGTTTTTAGTATTTTTATATTAAAAATTTGTGTTTTTTTCAGATTTTTATTTTCACAAGTTTCACAGTTTCATTTTGAAAATTTGCTGTTTTCCCCAGATGATATTGCTATTGTCAGTTTTTCAATAACAATTTTTTCAGTTTGCTTTTTAATTCATTTTCAAAATTTAAAGTTTTTCATTTTCACAGTTTCTTTTGTCATTTGCTCTTTTCGTCAGTTCGATTTGTACAAAGTCGGGTTTTCAATTGCTTTTGTCAGGTTGTTAGTTTTAAAAAATTTTTATAGTAATTTTTCATTTTGTCAGATTTTCATTTTTACAGTTTTTTCTGTTCATTTTTTCAAATTTGGTAGTTTTCACCAGTTTTTATTTTGTAAGAATGTCAGATTGAAATTGCATTTTGTCAGGGGGTTAGTTTTTGTCATTTTTCATATTGTAAGTTTGTAATTTTGTCATTTTTTAATTTTCCAGTTTGACGTTTTATTTTTTTTATTTGCTAGTTTCGTCATTTGATATTTTAATATTGTCAGTTTTTTCATAAACCTTTTTTCAGTTTGCTTTTTTTTCTCATTTTCAAAAAGTAAGTTTTTTCATTTTCAGAGTTTCATTTTGTCAATTTGCTTTTTCGTCAGTTTGATTTTGTAAGAATGTCATTGTCAATTGCATTTTTCATTTTTTTTGTTTTTGTCATTTTCTATTGTAGTTTGACATTTTGTCATTTTTTATTTTCCCCTGTTTGACAGTTTCATTTTGTTTAAAATCCAGTTTTCTCGTTTTGGGATTGTTATATTGACAGGTTTTTCAAAACATTTTGTCAGTTTGCTTGTTTAATTCTTTTAAATTTAAAATTTTTTTATTTTCACAGTTTCATTTTGTCAATTTTCTAGTTTTTGTCAGTTTGATTTTTAAGAATGTGATTGTCATTGCATTTTGTCGTTTGTTTGTTAAAATCATTTTTATATTTTGAGTTTTAATTTTGTCAGATTTTTTTTTTTTAACATTTACAGTTTCATTTTGTTTAAATTTGTTTTTCCCATTTTTTATTTAAATTGTCGTTTGCCATAACCCAATTTTTCATTTTCTTTTTTAAAAGTCATTTTCAATTGAAAAATTTTTTTATTTTCACAGTTTCAATTTTTTTCAATTTTCTACTTTCATCAGGTTGATTTGAAAAGAAAGTCAATTGTCAATTGCATTTTGAAAGGTTTTTAGTTTTAGTCATTTTTTATTGTAAATTTGACATTTTGTCATTTTTCATTTTTACTGTTTTCACAGTTTCTTTTTGCAATTTTCTATTTTTTTTTAGTTTTTATTTTGTAAAAATTAATTGTCAATTGCATTTTGTCAGTTTGCTTGTTTCAGTCATTTTCAAAATTGTAAGTTTTTTTATTTTCACAGTTTTAATTTTTCAATTTTTAGTTTTCGTCGTTTGATTTTGTAAGAAGTAGATTGTCAATTGCTTTTTTTCAGGTTTTTGTTTTTTTCATTTACTATTAAAAATTTTTCGTTTTTTTCAGATTTTTATTTTCACAAGTTTTTCATTTCATTTTGAAAATTTGCTAGTTATCGTCAGTTTGATATTGCAATATTTTAGTTTTCAATAACATTTGTCGTTTCTTTTTAAGTCTTTTTAAATTGTAAATTTTTTTTATTTTCACAGTTTATTTTGTAATTTACTAGTTTTTCGTCAGTTTGATTTTTTTAAGAATGTCAGATTGCAATTGTTTTTGCGGTTGTTTGTTTTAGTCATTTTTTATATTAAAGATTGTCGTTTTTTCAATTTTTATTTTACAAGTTTTACAGTTTCATTTGAAAATTTCTAGTTATCGTCAGTTTTTATATTGTAAAATTGTAAGTTTGTCAATATCAATTTGTCAGTTTTTCTTGTTTAACATTTTCAATTTTAAAAGTTTTCATTTTTACAGTTTCATTTGTCAATTTGTTACTTTTTGTCAGTTTGATTTTGTAAAATGTCAGATTTTCAATTGCATTTTGTCAGGGTTTTTTAGTTTTAGGGGCTTTTATATTTTTATTTTTAATTTTTGTCAGATTTTCATTTTACGTTTGGGCAGTTTTTTATTTTGTTAATTTGCAGTTTTCACGTTTGGATTTTTATATTGCAGTTTTTCAAAAAACTTGTGTCAGTTTTCTTTTTTAAGTCATTTTAAAATTTTTAAGTTTTTAATTTTACAGTTTTTATTTTTTTCAATTTTCTATTTTGCAGTTTGATTTTTAAGAATTCGATTTACAATTGATTTTTTCAAGTTTTATTTTCGGTCATTTTCATATTGTAAGTTTGACATTTTTTCAGTTTTGCATTTTCACTGTTTGACAGTTTCATTTTTTCATTTTTTCTATTTTCGTCGTTTGATTTTGTAAAAGTAAAAAAAAACGTTTCATTTTGCAAAGTTTTTAGTTTTTTTCATTTTCATATTGAATTTGTAAATTTTTTCATTTTTTTTATTTCAAAGTTTGACAGTTTTTATTTTGTTATTTTGCTGGTTTTTTGTCAGTTTGATATTGTAATATTGTCATTTTTCTTGTTTTTTTTTTCAAAATGTAAGTTTTTCTTTTCACAGTTTCATTTTGTCAATTTTCTAGTTTTGTCAGTTGATTTTGTAAAATGTCAGATTGTCAAAATTTCTTTTTCAGGTTTTTAGTTTTGGGGGCATTTTATATTTTAATTTGACATTTTGTCAGTTTTTCATTTTTGTTTTTTTACAGTTTCATTTGTTAAAATCCTAGTTTTCGTCTTTTTTGGGTTTTTTATATTGTCAGTTTTTCAAAAACCTTTTTTCAGTTTGCTTTTTTTTTCATTTTCAAAAATGTTTTTTCATTTTCACAGTTTCATTTTGTCAATTTTCTAGTTTTCGTCGTTTGATTTTGAAGAATGTCGATTGTCAATTTCATTTTGTAGGTTGTTGTTTTATCATTTTCATATTGTAAGTTTTTGACATTTTGTCAGTTTTTATTTTCACTGTTTGACATTTCATTTTGTTTTTTGCTAGTTTTTCTCAGTTTGATATTGTATATTGTCGTTTGCAATAAAAAATTTTTTCATTTGCTTGTTTAATTCATTTTCAAATTGAAAATTTTTTATTTTCACGTTTTATTTTTTCAATTGCACTTTTTTTGTCAGTTTGATTTGGTAAAAATGTAGGATTGTCAATTGCATTTTTTCTGGTTGTTTGTTTTAAACATTTTTTATATTGTAAGTTTGCATTTTTTTCAATTTTTATTTTTTATGTTTTACGTTTCATTTTGTCAAATTTTTGGGAGTTTTCCCAGTTTTATTTTGTAAAATTCAATGACAATTGCATTTTGTCAGGTTGTTATTTTAGTATTTCATATTGTAAATTGTTTTAAATTTTTTCATTTTTAATTTTCACAGTTTGACGTTTTATTTTGGGGTTTTTGCTAGTTTTCGTCATTTTGAATTGTAATATTGTCAGTTTGTCAATAACTTTTTTTTTTTGCTTGTTTTTGTCATTTCAAAATTTTAAGTTTTTTTTTCACAGTTTCCTTTTGTCAATTTCTAGTTTTCACAGTTTCTTTTGTCATTTGCTAGTTTTTTTCGTTTGTTTTTTAAGATGTTAGATGTCAATGCATTTTGTCAGGGTTTTTATTTTAGTCATTTTTCAATTGTAAGTTTGTAATTTCACTATTTCATTTTTTAATTTTCTAGTTTTTTTATTTTTTTGTAAAAATGTAGATTTACAATTGCTTTTTTCAAGTTGTTAGTTTGTTTTTTTATATTTTAAGTTTGAATTTTTCAGTTTTTTATTTTCACGTTTACAGTTTTTTTTTGTTATTTGCTATTTTCGTCAGTTTTGATTTGTAAATTTTATTTTAAAACCTTTTCGTTTTTTGTTAATTTATTTTCAATTGAAAAGTTTTTTATTTTCACAGTTTCATTTCAATTTGTTACTTTTCGTCATTGATTTGTAAAATGTCGTTTTCAAGATTTTTTCAGGTTGTTTTTTTCTTTTCAATTTTAGTTTTAATTTTTCAATTTTTATTTTCATTTCAGTTTCATTTTGTTTTTGTAGTTTTCACGTTTTGGGTTTGTTTATTTTTCCCCTTTGTAATAAAATTTGTCAGTTTCTTGTTTAAATCATTTTAAAATTTTTTTTTTCAATTTTATTTATTTGTCAATTTCTATTTTTTTTCAGTTTTTGAAATTTTTAAAGAAATTCATTTTTCATTTTTTTTGTCAATTTTTTAGTTTTCGTCATTTTTATTTTGTAATTTGCAATTTTTGTCAGGGGTTTTTTATTTTCATTTTGAGTTTTTTTTTTGTCAAATTTTATTTTCGTCAGTTTATTTTGTAAAAGATTAAAATTAAATTGATTTTGTAAAGTTTTGTTTTTAGCATTTTCAATTGAAGTTTTAATTTGTCAGTTTTTCATTTTCACGTTTTGCAGTTTATTTTGTTAATTTTTTTGGTTTTTGTCAGTTTTTATTTGATTTTGTCATTTTCAATAATTTTGCTTTGGGGTTTTTTTTTTCCCCTTTTTCAAAATTTTTTAATTTTTATTTTTAAAATTTTATTTTGTCAATTTGTATTTTTCAGTTTTTGGATTTTTTAAAATGAAGTTTTTAAATTTTCATTTTTCATTTTTTTTTAGTTTTGTCATTTTTATTTGTAAGTTTGCAATTTTTTTTTTTTTTTTTTTTTTCAAAATTTTTAAGTTTGAATTTCTTTTGTTAATTCTAGTTTTCTCGTTTTATTGTTTATTTGTCAGTTTGTCAATAACATTTGTCAGTTTGCTTTTTTAATTTATTTTCAAATTGAAAGTTTTTCATTTTTTACAGTTTCATTTTGTCAATTTTTATTTTCGGTTTGATTTTTAAAATTAAAATTGTCAAATTCATTTGTCAGGTTTTTTGGTTGGTTTTTTATATTTTTTAAATTTTGTAGTTTTTTATTTTTTACATTTATTTTTTTAATTTCTAGTTTTCTCAGTTTAAAATTTTTAAATTTTCAGTTTGTCAAAAACTTTGTCGTTTTTTGTTTTAAATCATTTTTTAAATTAAAAAGTTTTTCATTTTCACGTTTCATTTTTTAATTTTTATTTCGTCGTTTGATTTGAAAAATGTAGTTTTTCAATTCATTTTTTAGGTTGTTGTTTATCATTTTTTAATTGAAGTTTCTTTTGTCATTTTTATTTTATTTTGCAGTTTATTTTTTAAAATTTTGTTTTTTCATTGGTATTTTTATTTGTGTTTGTCAAAAATTTTTTTTGTTGTTTTAAATTTTTCATATTGTAAGTTTGTAATTTTGTCATTTTATAATTTTCACAGTTTGACAGTTTTATTTTGTTTATTTGCTAGTTTTCGTCAGTTTGATGTTGTAATATTGTCAGTTTGTCAATAACATTTTGTCTGTTTGCTTGTTTTAGTCATTTTCAAATTGTAAGTTTTCATTTTCACAGTTTCATTTTGTTAATTTGCTAGTTTTCACAGTTCATTTTGTCAATTTGCTAGTTTTCTTCAGTTTGATCTGTAAGATGTTAGATTGTCAATGCATTTTGTCAGGTGGTTAGTTTAAGTCATTTTCATATTGAAAGTTTGTCGTTTTGTCAGATTTTTATTTTCACAAGTTTGACAGTTTCATTTGAAAATTTGCTATTTATCGTCAGTTTGATATTGTAATATTGTAAGTTTGTCAATTGCATTTTGTCAGGTTGATGTTGTTAGGTCATTTTCATATTGTGAGTTTGTAATTTTGTCAGATTTTCATTTTTACAGTTTGACAGTTTTCATTTTGTTAATTTTGCTAGTTTCCTACAGTTTGAGATTGTAATATTGGCAGTTTGTCAATAACAATTTGGCAGTTGGCTTGTTAAATTCATTTTCAAATTGAAAGTTTTTCATTTCACAGTTTCATTTTGTCAATTTGCTACTTTTCGTCAGTTGATTTTTTAACAATGTCGGATTGTCAATTGCATTTTGTCAGGTTGTTAGTTTTAAACATTTCATATTGTAAGTTTGTCATTTTGTCAATTTTCATTTTCACAGTTTACTGTTTCATTTGTCAATTTGGTAGTTTCACATTGATTGTCCAATAGTTTTTTA
>JAMZAV010008575.1:0-28097 GCA_024449915.1 Sweltsa coloradensis
TTTTCGTTCGTCCGGGTTAAAAAGCAAAAATTTTGTTTGCCTCATTTCCCATGACGTAATAGCAAAGAAGATTGGGTCTAGCTGGGGGCTGGCTTTTTTGTCTGAGATTTATCTTGATTGTTTTATATTTTTTATAGTTTGCGACTAATAAAATGACCCGTTCTAGCATAGCCCCTAGCCTACGCATAAAGCCACTAAAGACTTTTTCCCCCAAAACGCACGCCAGCAAGTAGTAGGCGTGGGGTAGGCCTAGGCCTAGGGGTAGGGCCTAGGCCTAGCCTAGCCCAGGCATACTATTTTATCCGGGAGGCCCCAGGCCTGCCTGCTGGGCCAAACCCTAACCTAAAGATGGGAGTAGGCCTACCACTCTGGGATTTTTCATATTAAGGGTACGTCTGTAATCTTTTTCGCTGCTACCCTGCAAAAACTTGCCTCCCTGTGCTACCTGCTTTACACCCCCCCTTCAGCGTTTTTGTCAACACTCTCGAACCTGTTTGGGCCCTGCTTTCAGGGCTTCCCCACCCCTCTTAAAAGGGACATACTTTTTTAAGTCGCTCTCAAACCCACCACAAAGGCGGTAGCTTGATCTTTTTTATAATTTTGTAAAAACAAACTTTCTTGTGTTTTTTGTCCATGTGCGTTTATCTCTCTTTTTAGGGCTTGTCATAGGGTCTGCCTAGCTAACCTCCTTGGCCAAGGCAAGATTAAAAAAAATTTTAAAAACTCAAACTATTCACAAACATTAAAAATCACATTTGGCTGGCTGGCCTAGGTCTAGGCACCCTACGCTAGGCCTGGCCCCCACCTTTACCTAGCTTGCCCTGGGCCTCGGCCTAACCAGCATTTTTGTTTTAATTCCTGACACGCAAATTTTTCTACTGGTAAAAAAATTTTTCATTAAATTAAGATCCGGGAAACAATTTAATTAAATTTAAATTACAATCCTGCTTGCTTTCACTTCTTCGCATTGGGCCAAATCTGGTAGGAAGTGGGCTCACAACAACCTTTCGGCGACTAGCTCGGGGCAAACCAAGCGACGACCGTTTCCTACTTGTGACTTTCGACGCCATTTTCTCCTGATTTCCGGCTAACGAGTCACTTAGGCCAAGCAACTCGCTCAAAAAGTCTTACAGCGCACTCTAAATTAGGGTGGGCCCTCGCCTACCGTAGGCCTACCAAAAAGGTTTTTAAAAGGGAACCCCGGGAACCTCAGCGAATGACATACCCTTTTTTGAAAATTTTACCCAAAAAACACCCAAAGACAAAATTAAAAACAAAGTGTCTTTTTACTCCAGGGGTTGTCTGGAAGATATTTTTTTGTACCTACTCTTTGGGTTGGGGGGCCAACTTTTCACCACTTTTTTTTTTTCAAAAACTTTGCAAAAACCCTGAAATGTTATATTTTTAGGCTATTGTAGTTGTATGAAAAAAAAAAAATCACTCGCAAGTTTTTATTTTATGTTGTTTTATAAACAAAAATTTAAAAAACATTACCAGAGCATTTACACCAAAACAAGACACGCCGACCCATCGTTGAAAGAAGAAATGAGCAATGGGGGGCGAGCCGAGGTTTGGTTTTGTAAATTACCCATTGTACATTTTTAGTTTAATGATATTAATAAATTGTTCAAAATTATTCTTTTATATTTATTTCGTGTTTACCGTTAAGTTTTTTCGTCATTTTTAGTGGGGAAAAAAAAGGGGAAAAGTTGGCCATTCCCACCGAAGAGTACCTTTTTTTTTACTATTTTCACCCACTTCCTGACATGCGCATGGGTGCCAAAAGGGTTTTTCTGCTTACCACATTCTGTATTACTATTTGCTACAAAGGGTTTTCCAGGTTCCTTTGTACCGGAGGTTAGGCCTAGGCCTACCAGTACTCCTTTTCGGTTGAAAGTCCTTTATATTTAAAATAGAAACGTTAAGGTTTTGCAGGCCTAGGTTTTTTTGTTGTGCATTTATGGTAGGTCTACCCTCCTACTTTATAGCCTTCAATTCGCCATCGTAATTACTAAGCATTTTTTCTGCTGCCCAGGAGTGTGCAAACCTTTTATAATAGGCCTACACACCAGCCCCTGCCACGCCCTCCCCTGATAAGACAGACCCATCAGTATGAAACCATTCTTATTCAATTGTAGGCTACATTTTCTTAACTCCCATTTGTTGTACCATACGTATTCATTCTTCTTCCTCTCCAACCCATCCACTGTCAATACATGATGTAGGCCTATCGCGGTTCGGCCTTTTATCTTTTCAAATTCAAAGTACGCGCGCTAGTCTAGCTCTAGTCACGAGAAACTTCTTATGGAAATTAGCTTATCAAAACAAAATTAAAAATTAACAAGACAGAGACAATGACATTGCATCAGCCACCAACACAGATATTTTAATCTCACCGAGATCAAATACCCTTGGCTTACCAGGACCCCCTTGTCCTCCGGAGCTGTGGGCGCGGCTGGGCTGCGGCGTCCGTCTTCTGGAAGGCTGGCGCTCTAGGCTATATCTAGGGTCCCAGGGGTTTAGGTGGATTAATGCTAGAGGTTTGCTGAAGGCCTGTCATGCTGAATGGAACGTTAAAGGTTAAATGGCAGGAGATAGGGCCCTCTTAGACAATCTGAGACTGATTAAGATTCAGGTTGCGTAATTTACTTATTGGAAAACAAACATGTTACAGGTTATAAAAAGATTGAATTTAGCTTGGATCCAAGACGAAATAGAAATGAAAACCTCCCCTTGTGACATTGAATTACAGGTGATACATGGAATTTACATAATAATTAATATGAATTGCTTTTTAACACTCAACACTCGTCCATTGTCCTGACGTTGATTTGCACGGAGATTGGTACGAAGCGTCGCACTGAAGAAGGGACGGGGCACGATGGCTTCAAGCGGGTGCTTGCATGATGGCCTCGCGCGGGCAAGGTAGGACCGGGCGTCCGGTCGGCGGCAGTGCTCGTTCGGGGCACGGATGGCGTTCTATGCCTCCAGCTTCCCACGGCGTCCCCAACACGGCGGCGTCCTCTCTTGGTTTGCGTCCCACGGCGTCTTCGGGCGTAGCCAGACCAATTGTCTAGAAGCTAGCCAAGCCTATTGACTGTATGCATAAATAAATAATAATAAATACATTTTGGTACTTGTTCATTAATGGGACCCCCCTCAATTTTTTGTTAATTGGTGGTTTTTTTACTTACTTCTGTTTACAATAAATAATTACAACTTGCGAGGAGTTGAATATGACTCTGACAGTGAACTTGACTCACACATTCAACGTGACTCAGGCGAGTACAGTCCATTGGAACGCGTAGGCCTACATGAGAGCAGTCGTCGCCGTGTAGCTGACATTGACGTTCACGGACATCAAATGAACCTTCAAAACCTTTAACATCGCTATTTTAAACGCAAGTACTTTTCTATTGACAGTCCTTTATATTTACTAGGAAAACGCTAAAGTCCCGCCGCGTTGATGGAAGAGCTTTTTAAAGGTTTTAGTTTGCGTGGGATATCTTTACTTTTGCAAGTGCTTTGTTTTGCTGCCTACGCATCGAAGGTGAATTTTGGGTAAATTTTTCTTTGTTTCTTGTCAATTGGTATTATTTACGTAAAAAACTTGTATTAAAAGCTTTATTTCTATGGATTCTGGCTAAATTTTCCACTTTTTCTTTCAAAAGGAAATACATAACCAAAACCCTTAATGTCCAGGGTATAATATGAAACTTGTGGGCCCCACCCTTTTGGTCAAAAATTGGGCCCCAAAATGGCACGAAAATATCGCACAAAAAGTCAAAAACGAAATATTAAAAGCTTTATTTCTCTCGATTCTGGCTAACTTTTTCAAACTTTTTCTTTTAGAAAGCAATACATCACCATTACCTTAATATCCTGTGAAATATGAACGTTGTAGCCCCACCAGTTTGGTCAGAAACGGCCCAAATGTCACGAAAATCTCGCACTAAAAATCGAAAAAAATCGTAAAAGTGCGATATTCATGAGAAATATTTCTTCGATTGTACCCAAAAACGTGGCAAGTCTAAGTTTAGAGAAAACGAAGGTCGTGTCAAATTTTCATCAAGATCGCATATGCCGTTTGCCCGGTAGAGAGCGAACAAACAGACGGAAAAACGAAAAAAAAAAAAAAAAAAAAAAAAAAAAAAAAACACCCGAGCTAAATTTTTAGGGGGTCGGTGAAATTGAAGTCTTCGCTTCGCTCATCCAAAAATAGCAACATTAAAGGTTTTGTAGGTGGAGTATGTTGGTGTAGGCCGTGTCACTCCTGGCGCAAAGTATGTAGCTGGAAAGTATATTTTAGAGGCTTCGTTTGAAATAATTGTGTTTTCCTGACCTCCTGAAACTCAGATGGAGTAGATGTAGTAGTTATGATTGTCTAATGAAATGTTTTTACTGAATTTTTACATTGTTTGGAGGGGGTCCCGTTAATGAACAAGTACCTAAATTTTATTTAGAGTCGACCCACTCAGTTATATAACTGATTTTCAGTGGGGGACTTTAAATCAAAGCGACCAACCCAACCCTGCGGGCCCCCGACGCAATCGACGAGTGAGCGATAACCAAACCAAAGATCGATATTTTTAATAGAAATTATAGCAATCAGTGGTATGGACAGTGCGAACACCCGCGAATCAACGCCAGAATCAACAAGGCCAATTCAGAACAACTCTGAATTTATTATGTGCTTCGTTGCTAGGACGGCTCCAAAGTCACCGTTTCAACTCCTAAGACAAGAACTGATGGACTTAAGTCCAAATCAGAAGTTAAAAAACTTCTGCCTTTAGCGGGAATCGAACCCTGGACCTTCTGCATTGGAAGCAGATACGCTAACCACAAGACCAACTTGCTCTCGTAGCGTGGTCCCTTGAACCACCACGTTTCCAACATAGGATGCGTACAGACCTAGTGAACTTAGGTCAAGGATAAGTGTGATCTCCAATCATGTTATGCAATTGGAAGGATTAAGTGTGGTTGCAGTGAGTTACGGAAAGGGGTGAGGTTAGGGATTACCGTGTCGTTGCCAGGTCGTCAAGTGTAGTTGTGGAGTTACCATGATAGCATCATGGTGGGGGCTCCTGCCCTACAAGTGTGGTGATAACTTGTTAAAAACGACTTAAACTCCCAACATTATATGATCCCCGATGCCCACGGGTATTCTGGCTAATAACTTTGCCATTGTGGCCACTTTTGATCTAGATTCGCGGATGATCGCCAAAAATGCACGAATCCCTTTCCCGGTCCACTTCACACTTTGCACTCATCCGGCAGTTCTACTTCTACTGGCTCCAGTGTTGAATTCAGATTTCATCCCGAGGGGGCTATTGAAATCCCGGGGGTTTACATGGGCCCAGAACGGGGGTTTTGGAGCAAAGCCCCCAAATAGTGCCGCAGCAAAATTTGAAATTAGGTTTTTTAGAGTGCGTTTGGGGTTTTAGAAAAAGTTGGGTCTGAACGCAACACCAAAAATATGTAGTTTGGTGTTTGTGGACGCTAAATTCCCTAAATATCCGCTAGTTTTAAACCTTTCAAACCTCTAGATTCACAAAACTCATTTAGCAAGAAAACGATACAAATTTAAAAAACAGGCTGCAAACTGTTTTTTTTTTTTTTTTTTACCAATCACAGCACGATTTGTAAAATTCGACGATAGGGAGAAAGTATTATAGCCCTTATTCACATTCACACTCAAATTCACACTCACACTTGCCTCATTTTATATTACATTTATGTGTGTTAGGCCTATCTATGAGTAATTTTTTGTGATATTTTGTGTTTTTCTAACATTGAGATTATTGAGTATATTGTTATTATGTGTTTTATATTGTTGAATGTTTTGTATATTCTATTATTGTATTGTGTATATTGTCCTGGTGGTAAGACACTTTGATGGCTCTAATTTCTTACCTCCCGCATGTGATTGTATGTTCATGTTGGGAAAAATAATAACAAGTATCAGTTGTTTTGCCTAATATACAAGGAAACTGCGTTGACCCTCCTTTACAGGGTGCCTACTCATTGGTTACCTGATAATAGTGTTTTTGCATCAAAAAGTACACTGACCATTTACCCAACATACTGCATCTGTATCAGTCCTGCAAGCACATATCCTCTCAAGGCGCGACTGCGAGCAACATACAAAATAAGACATAATTGGGAATTTCCTAGACAGAAGTTCGGAACCCTTCGAATGACCCTACATTTACAAATCTAGTTCTTGACCTCGTGAGTGGCCCACACGTTTTGCGTAGGGTCTGCCTATTTGATTACAGTTACTAACATAAACATTAACAACCGTCAAAGCAATATGTTCGTGCCCTTTCAAAAACGGCAAAATGACATTTTTAAAAAAGAAGGAATATATTGTGCATGTAGTCAATTTATTCCCGAGGGGGGCGAATGACAGTTCCCCCCCGGGATCATAGCTGGATTCAAAAATTGACTGGCTCTTCTGCGCACCACCCTCGCGTGGCGTCCTCCAAAGCGGGCCCACACACGTAGGCGTGCAACGCTCTCCTTGGCGATCGCCCCCTATTGGTGGCCAGAGCGTTGGACTTGGGCCCCCTACGCCAATCCCCACTCGTTATTCCGAATTATTTTTAAAATTTTGAATTTTGGGAATTTTCCTCTCTGACGTAGTCGCACTGGCCTACGTGACAAACACAGCATCAGCCAACTGCGATAGCCTCAGGGCCTGGCTTCACAACCACCCTCGACGGTGTCGCCAAACCTGCACTGGTTTGCGAGCAAGGTTACCCGGTAAAATGCATGGGAGCATTTCAACAACAAAACTTATGCCCGTCTCGTAAGCCCTAGGCTCACAGACCTTAATTGATTGATTGATTGACTTCAGATTTTATCATTATAATTTAGTAATTATTATTTTATATAGCCCTGGGCTTATTTGATTGACATTTTATTATTTAGCCATGAGATAATTGCCTAATTTATTAGAATCAAAAATTCGAAAAAAAAAAAAAAAAAAAAAAAAAAAATGCAGGATGGTAGGGTGACAAGGCTGGCCTGCCACAGATGTACATACATCCAGCATGGCCACTCTGATGTTAGACTTTGGTAGGCCTAGTTCCATTCTAGTACGTAGGCCTACTTATGATTGTAGTTCCTACCAGATCTTTTTAAATCTCTTCTGCAGCTTCCTAGTGATGGCAATTTTCATGTTTTTTTTATTTATTTTTTTATTTTTTTTTATTTTCAATAAAATTTTTAGTTCATTGTAAAATTTTCAAAAGAATAAAAAAGATGTTCATGGGTCAATATCTTATCATATTCACTGTTTTTTATACTTATGTTCAAATTTCACAATCAGTGGGTAGGCCTAGGAATTTGTTTATATGGGAAGACGGCAGGCTGCAGGAATAACCGTAGGAGTTGTAGAACTTGTGGAGGACTACGTTGACTAATGCGGTCGATAGGCCTACATGGCAGATCACTCACTGGAAGTCAGTACCGGTGCCTGATATTTTTTATTTCTACGACGAAGTGAGGGGACTGACGGTATGGACTTGTATCCCACTTCTGACACCATATTAGCCTATATATTATAATTACCTACGTTTATGGGTTTATAGCCCACATGGATAACGACAGATTACATTTCAGTAGACAGTTTATTATTACAATGACATTACCAAATATGCAGGAAAACTGAATTGCGTTTTGGTCCCAAACAATTAGAGATCTACTTCCCAGCCTAATAACATGGATAGGCATGTAGTTGTTGTTGTCAATCTTAAAAGTTAAAACACCTTTATAAAACATAACAACGGCTACTAATACTAATTCCTGCTGAACACCAATATTAGCCTATTTTCTATAGGGTCTGATAACTAACCATCAATATTTACAACTTGTGTTCTGTCTTGCAGATAGACCTAGTTGTCAAGCCACTTCAAAGCGTCTCCCGTAACTCCGTAGTGTTTGAGTTTATGTGTAAGGATTGGCCTTGCCCTTGATACTGTCTCAAAAGCACGTTGTAAGTCCAAACATATGGCTACATACTGGTACATAAAAACAGAGGCTTATTAGGTCGCTAAATTATTTCAAGGTCTCAGGTGGGTCGCATCAGCAAAAAGGTTGAGAACCACTGACCTAGATCATTAGTGCATTTAAGGCCTATATCTGATTAGGTAGCCTACTCAAAGTAATTTGGGAGTGTTCTATTTTGATCGTCTCCCGAGGCCGCCATTTTTAAGCGAGCGTTTCCATTTGACTCTGCCGGAAAAAATAGTCACTGTTTTTTTTTTTTTTTTATGTTTCGCCATAACGTTTGAACGGAGGCTCGGATTGAGTTGAAATTTGGACCATCCGCAAGCTTCGTTCTCGATTGAATGCCATTAGTTTTGTGTCAAAATCGTTCAAAAAGTTAAAAAGTTACATTAAAGTTAACCGAAAGGTTTTTTTTTCAAACTAAACAGCAACAAAATCTGAGGTGGACAAATCATTTAGAATGTCCGTCCGGTCACGAATATAATAATTTTATTTTGATCCGATAAGTAGTGTGGATGGAAATTACATTATTACAAAGTACCGTTACCATGGCAACGGAAAGTCGCCGAAGCTAGAGCTTTTTGGGCTCATGATAGCGGTCAAACGGAGGTTCGGATCGAGTTGAAATTTGGACCATCCGCAAGCTTTGATCTGGATTGAATGCCATTAGTTTTGTGGCAAAATCGTTCAAAAAGTTATAAAGTTACGGTAGGTACATTAAAGTTAATCGAAAGTAAAAAAAAAAAAAAACTAAACGGCGACAAAATCTGAGGTGGCCAAATCGTTTAGAATGTCCGTCCGATTACGAATGTGTTAATTTTATTTTGATCCGATAAGTAGTGTAGATGGAAATTACATTTTAACAAAAGTAACGTTACCATGGAACGAAAAGTCGCACGAAGCTGGAGCTTTTTTGGCTCATCATAGCGGTCGCTTGAAGATTTAGATTGGTATTGGTATTGGTATTTTCTTCTGCTAATGACTAGGAGTCGGTGGCAGGTTTTATTCCTTCATCCTTCCTTCAGCTTCTTCCTTCCTTCATATTATAGTTATCCTTCTTGACTAGTAGTAGCCCTTCCTTAGACTTGAACTTAGTTTCTTGTATCTTGAAGATTAATCATGTAGATCATTTTGATCCTCCTCTGTGATATCTCCCATTTCAGGGTTTCCCAGATTAATAGTCTTTAGTTTGCTCATGAATCCTTTTATATTTTTTGCTCCTACTACCTCACTTGGCAGCTCATTCCAATCTACCTTAGTCCTTCCCATGAATGTACACTTCCCCACATCAGTTTTCCAGTTTCCCCTTTCCAATTTCCAATCATGATCTCCCCTTGCCAAGTAGTTAGCTCCCCTCGTAAAACTGTTCAGTTCACCCCATCCTTCATGATTTCTGATGACTCGATACATTTTACCTAATCCATCATTTTTTCTCCTTTCCTCCAGGTTTTTCCATCCCAGCTCCTTAACCATTCCAGTTACACTTTCATAAGTCCTTAATAGCCTTCCGTTAACCATTTCCCCCCGTCTGGGCCCGGGTTAGAATTTGGCCCAGAGCATGGCTCTGCTAATCGTAAAAGGCGATTCAAGAGAAAAAGTCCACATCGCAAATACCAGCTATAAGCGGGGAGTATATTACTCCCCGAAACTAGAGGCGAGCTCTGGCAATCGTCGTCGGGGACCTTGCCCCCTTCCCTTGACGACCCCCCGGCGACGATGACAATGACACAACGAACGATGACAAAGACAATGACGACCGCGACGTGAGAAACCCCCCTTCCTCCCCTTGCCCGTGGCTGGTTTTGACCAGCATGGGCCCCCCCCCCCCCCCCCCCCATTAGGCTAGAGTGGTGCATTATGACCTAACGGTTGACGCGTCCTTAATCCAAATAAACCAAAAATCCTCTGTCCATCCCTTCCCTTTTTGCATAATCCTCCTTGCTGCTCTCCTCTGCACTGCTTCTATTCCTACTATCTCCCCCTTCCTGTAGGGGTCCCAAGCTGACCCAGCATATTCCACCACAGGTCTAACCAAGGTTTTATAGGCATGCCCTTTAAGTTCCCTATACTAGCTCCCTTTAGATTTCTCATAATAAAGTTTAAGCACCTAAATCCTTTCTTAGATACCGTGTTGACCTGCTCCTCCCATTTAAGATGTTTATGGAGCCACACTCCTAGGTACTTAATTTAATCCACCCTTCGAGATTTTTACCCATCAGTGATATACTTCCCCAATTTCCATTGCTTACCCTTTTCCTCGAGAACCTAATCCATTTACATTTTCCGTGATTTAGGCTCATCGAGTTCTCTTCTTACCCATATTAGTGCGGCGGTCGAATCCGAAATTTCAGCTTTGACCATACAGGCGGTACTATTCGCGAAACCAAAATAAAATCGTCGGCTACTTCATCACCCACTAGAAAAATGACGTTGTGGGTCTTGAAATGCGTGTACGTCATAGATTTACGACGCCATCTTGGATGCGCGGTGTCGATCGCACTTTGCGTTATAAACCATATTGTACATTCTGCAATTT
This sequence comes from Sweltsa coloradensis, assembly GCA_024449915.1. Classification (NCBI taxonomy): domain Eukaryota; kingdom Metazoa; phylum Arthropoda; class Insecta; order Plecoptera; family Chloroperlidae; genus Sweltsa; species Sweltsa coloradensis. Next base: position 10,550 of record JAMZAV010008575.1, read on the forward strand.
TTGCATTAGAAAAACGAAATGTAGTGCGTTGTATTCCCAAGACATGGGCGTACATTATGTTAAAATTTATTTTGGATTGCAACAATAAGGTAAGGTGAAAAATCAACAATGGCGGGGAAAATTTAACATTTTCAGAATAACACTAAAATGTTCTATATTTTTTACGGTAAAACCATCAACATTTTCTTAAGACTGGGGATAGATTTAAATGGCGGACGACATTCGTTTACACGTAAATATTTTTTGTTTTGTCCTAATGCAAATACTTTGATCTCCTCGATAGTAAACGTAGTCAAAAGTGTAACGCGCAGTAAACTGCGAAAATGGACGTAGACACAATTTATGCATTGTTAGATGTGGTTTATACTTACTCCATAACAATACTTTTATGATAAATAATTAAACAAAACCACAGTTCATTGTTAATAATATTTTTTATTGTAATTTTTAAATTATCCATAAGAGAGTTTAAAATTAATTTTTGTATAAGTGGTAATTTTTAAATTATCCATAAGAGAGAGCAAAGCTACTTCATCAACAGAATGTCTAAGAAGGATACAAATTGAATACAATATTTTTCTTCGCAGCTTTTAAATTTTGTTGTTATACATAGGTGCCTAGTACTTTAATGTCAAGTTTGGGTGCGGTATCCCCGCCTCTTTGTCCACCCTGGATCAATAAAAACATTCTGTACCATCCTTATTGATGACAATGTAAAATAAAAATCCCTGTCAATCGACGGTCTTGTTCTGTTTTTATAATGAGACGTGACACACGCACCGGCGGACGGAGAGAAAAGTGATGAATCAGTGGTCGTATCCAAAATAATTATATTTGCTTAGCCATCGCCTCAAAGATATACATTTTTTATACTCACCCCCAAAGAAATTTTTAATTTAATTAATTTATTTGTTTCCTTTTTTCAATTAGTGGGATCAAGGTGTTCTTCTAAAACACAACTATAGTGCAAAATGTGATACCAGCATAAAAATTTGCAATTATGTAGATTTTGTAATGAGAAATTTGAAAATAACTGGCTCCACGATGGGGTCTTATTATTTAACTATTAATTAATTGATTTATATTAATGGTTAATTATGTGACACGAGTTCAAAGTGGCAATAGTAGTCATGTGTTTGGTATTAATTAAGAGCATTTTTCACCTTTATAAAGAAAAAAAAAAGACATTGAAAAAATATATTGAAATATACATAAGTTATAGTTAAATATGTTGATTTTGCTGATTTTTTAGTTTTTGAACCAAAAGATCAACGTTAAAGTAAAATTTCTCCTAACCAATGATATCACAGTGTTCAAAAAAAGAGCTGGTAACTATAATTTATATATCATTTTTCAATTTTCAATAAAAGTAATTACAATATATTAACACAAATAACAATATAGCGTAAATTTATGTCTAAACTATGGTATAAAATATGATACCAACTTAAAAATTTAGCAATCTTAAAGCTTTGTAAATGAGAAATCCGAAAATAACTGGCTCCAAGCTGAGTGTGTTTAGTATTTAACTATTAATTGATTAATAACATTAATTAGTTAATTTAGTCCTAAATTTTCAAAGTGAAGACAAATTTGTAGTGTTTGGTATCAATTGAAAGCATTTTTTTACCAACATAAAGAAAAAAAAATACATTGAAAAAATATATTGAAATATATACATGTTATAGTTAAATATGTTGATTTTGTGATTTTTTAGTTTTTGAACCAAAAGATCAACTTTAAAGTAAATTTTCTTCTAACCAATGATAACACAGTGTTCACAAAAGAACTGGTTACTCTTATTTTGTATCATTTTCAATTTTTTTTATAATAGTAATAACAATATATTTTACACAAATTAATTACTTAATTGTGTCCAAAAATATTAAAGTGAAGGTAAATGTGTCATGTTTGGTATCAAATGAAAGCAATTGTCACCAACATTAAGAAAAAAATACAAAAAAATATATATTGAAATATATATTTATGTAATGTTGATTTTGTGATTTTTAGTTTTTGAACCAAAAGATCAACTTTAAAGTAAAATTTCTTCTAGCCAATGATAACACAGTGCTAAACAAAAGAGCTGGTAACTTTATTAATAAGACATCAATTTTCAATAATAGTATTTACAATAGATTTTACACAAATTAACAAAATTTTCTTAATTGAAAAGTTACAGAAACACGTTATTTGTGTGTGACGTAGCAAAATGCATCATTTAACTTGTTTTTTCGAAAATCACTGGCTCCAGACTGAGTTTTGAGTTTTTAACTATGAATTATTAATTAAAATTAATTACTCAATTGTGTCCAAAAATATTAAAGTGAAGATAAATTTGTAATTTTTGGTATCAAATCAAAGTATTTGTCACCAACAAGCACCAACAACCAACAAGCACCAGAGATATTTTTCTTTGGGTGAAGCGAAATTGAAGTATTCGTTTGGCACATGCAACAATCCCCCGACGTGATGATAGTGCTAGATACTACTATATTAACGAATGTTGACGCTTAATACTCAAAACTCAACCTGGAGCCAGTGATTTTCGAAATTCTTATTACAAAATCTTTAAGATTGATATAAACAAGTCAAATGATGCATTTTGCTACGTCACACAACATGTTTCTGTAACTTTTCAATTAAGAAAATTTGTTAATTTGTGTAAAATCTATTGTAAATACTATTATTAAAAAAAATTGAAAAATGATTCAAAAATAAGAGTACCAGTTCTTTTGTGAACACTGTGAATCATTGGTTAGAAGAAAATTTACTTTAAAGTTGATCTTTTGGTTCAAAAAACTAAAAAATCACAAAATCAACATATTTAACTATAACATGTATATATTTCAATATATTTTTTCAATGTATTTTTTTCTTTATGTTGGTAAAAATGCTTTCAATTGATACCAAACACTACAAATTGTCTTCACTTGAAAAATTTAGGACTAATATTACTAATTAATGTAATTAATCAATTAATAGTTAATACTAAACACTCAGCTTGGAGCCAGTTATTTTCGAATTTCTCATTACAAAGCTTTAAGATTGCTAAATTTTTAAGTTGGTATCATATTTTTTACCATAGTTAGACATATTTACGCCATATTGTTATTTGTGTTTAATATATTGTAATACTTTATTGAAAATGAAAAATGATATATAAATTATAGTTACCAGCTCTTTTGTGAATACTGGTGATATCATTGGTTAGAAGAAATTTTACTTTAACATTGATCTTTTGGTTCAAAAACTAAAAAATCAGCAAAATCAACATATTAATTCTATAACATATTATTATGTATATTTCAATTTATTTTTTCAATGATTTTTTTCTTTATAAAGGTGAAAAAATGCTTTAATTAATACCAAACCTGACTAAACTTATTGCCACTTTGAAACTCGTGTCACATAATTAAACAATTAATATAAATCAATTAATTAATAGTTTAAATAATAAGACCCCATCGTGGAGCCAGTTATTTTCAAATTTCTCATTACAAAATTACATAATTGCAAATTTTATGATGGTATCACATTTCGCACTATAGTGTTGTTTGTTTAGAAGCACCTTGATCCCATAATTGAAAAAAGGAAACAAATAAATTAATTAAATTAAAAAATTTTTTGGGGGGTGAGTAGAAAAAATGTATATCTTTGAGGCGATGGGCTAAGCAAATATAATTATTTTGGATACGACCACTGATTCATCACTTAAAACTCCGTCCGCCGGTGGGGTGTGTCACGTCTCTTATAAAAACAGAACAAGACCGTCGATTGGACAGGGATTTTATTTTACATTGTTGTGTTGAGGAATCCTCGGTAAAATGTTTTAGAAGGTGTTTTGGAGGATATTGATTTGGATCTGATGTAGATTTGATTTCATTGTATGTTTGATGTTGCTTTGATGATGGTGTCTTAGTTTAGATACCTATAAGATTATGAGAAAAATGAATGTGAATGTTTATTTTTTGTACATTTAAATAGTGTTAATTTTAGGAACTTGCACCATGTAACCAATATTTGCAAGGAATAATAAAATATATAAATATATCCATAAGGATGGTACAGAATGGTTTTTATTGATCCAGGGTGGACAAAGAGGCGGGGATACCGCACCCAAACTTGACATTAAAGTATAGGCACCTATGTATAACAACAAAATTTAAAAGCTGCGAAGAAAAATTGTATTCAATTTGTATCCTTCTTAGACATTCTGTTGATGAAGTAGCTTTGCTCTCTCTTATGGATAATTTAAAAATTACCACTTATACAAAAATTACATAAAAAATATTATTTACAATGAACTGTGGTTTTGTTTAATTATTTATCATAAAGTATTGTTATGGGCAGTAAGTATAAACCACATCTAACAATGCATAAATTGTGTCCCGTCCATTTTCGCAGTTTACTGCGCGTTAACTTTTGACTACGTTTACTATCGAGGAGATCAAAGTATTTGCATTAGGACAAAACAAAAAATATTTACGTGTAAACGAATGTCGTCCGTCATTTAAATCTATCCCATGTCTTAAGAAAATGTTGATGGTTTTACCGTAAAAAATATAGAACATTTTAGTGTTATTCTGAAAATGTTAAATTCCCGCCATTGTTGATTTTTCACCTTACCTTATTGTTGCAATCCAAAATAAATTTTTAACATAATGTACGCCCATGTCTTGGGAATACAACGCACTACATTTCGTTTTTCTAATGCAAAAATTGCAGAATGTACAATATGGTTTATACGCAAAGTGCGATCGACACCGCGCATCCAAGATGGCGTCGTAAATCTATGACGTACACGCATTTCAAGACCACAACGTCATTTTTCTAGTGGGTGATGAAGTAGCCGACGATTTTATTTTGGTTTCGCGAAATAGTACCGCCTGTATGGGTCAAAGCTGAAATATGCGTCTTTTTAGCCTTCGACGCCGCACTATATGTCTAGTATAGCCAATCATCCTTTATAGCCAGGAATTTATATTTTGACATGCAACATCTTAACCTAAAGCTGATTTTTGGCACACATGTAGCATTTGTCATTCTTCAAACGTACAGAGAGTTCCAAAAGCACAGACGCTTGCTTCCTCCGCTATCGCGCCAAAGGGCTTAAGTCACACTGTCACATAAAAATGCTTGTAAAACCTGAACCAACAAAGATATCTCTGTGATTTTTGTTTCAAAATAATCGGGACTATGTATGCTGTTGTGCTTAATATCAAAACAATATATTACCATTAATATTAGTCCAAACACGAATAGTGCTGGTGCCTAACTTGTACTTCCAAGAAAATCCCGTAAATCTTGATTAGGTCGAGTTCAGAAAAATTATCAAGGACATAATAAATATGCGGTGTCTGTCTTGTAGAAGCCACTTTTTCATTTTTTACCGTGCGATGAAAATTGATGAGATAGTGACCAAATGCAAACGGTTGCGCATCGGCACTGTAGCAAATAGTCCGTGGAACAAGCTGCATCAACTATAAAACATTTCAAAAGCCGGAAACCTACACAAAATTTAGGATCTGGTAAAAGACATATTGAGATGTAATTTTCACTTGGGACATGCTTGGTAGCAAATAAGTCACCTGTCATGGCGTCCTGAAGATGGCCCCCAAAAATTTATTATTAAAACTGCTGTAACTCAAGAAGTAATCATCAGATTTGAACAAAAATGGGTATTGTTTTAATGAGTTTTTAATGCTCTACAAAAGATGTCAGCAGTTTTACCGCAAAGCAATAGTTTTAATTAATTTATAAATTATTACAATTGCAATTATAGCTCTTTTCAATATATATATATATGTAAAACTCGCTAGTTTGCCAAGAAATTTTCACACTATACTAAAATAACGTCAATAAATCCAAAATTGTTAGTCCCGAAACGAAATTCCGGTAACTTTTTATTAATTAATTAATTAAATTAATCATTAATTAAATCCCAATTAAAAGTTTATTATTCACGTACCCAAAAATCACATAGTGTACCACACAAGAACAATATGACCACAATGAACCAAAAAAAAATAAGTTCCAAAAATTTTTTCCAATCACTTTACTATTAATCAATTAATTCAATTAATTAAAATAATGACAGTAATCTCGATTAATTTTGTAAAATTAACACAATGTGGCGACCTTGGTATCATTTTAAAGCTAGTTTAAGACGAATAAATGTAATGAAAAATTATAATTTAAAATTTAATTAATCACCGAATTAATTACATTTAAGTTAAATTAACCCACTTTTGACATATGTATGTTTATGTATACCTAAAACTCGATCGATCGTCATAAAAATATACTACTCTACTGACATAATGTCAATGATCCAAAATGTCATGCCCGAAACAAAATTCCTATAACTTACCGATTAATTAACAATTAATTGAAAAATACTTTTTCTCAATAATTTTTGTTATTGACAAATCTTAAAAGTACGATATTCATGAGAAATATTCTTCGATTATACTTAAAAACGTGGAGGAGTATAAGTTCAGAGATTCGAAGGGTTTTCGCCTCAAAATTTCATCAAGATCGCATATGACGTTTGCCCGGTAGAGCGCAAACAAAACAGACAGAAAAACAACAACAAAACCAAAAAAAAAAAACTAATTTTTTTTTTTTTTTGGGGGGGGGCGGTGAAATTGAAGTCTGCTTCGCTCATTCTACAAAAAAACATGTGCTTAAATCAATTAATTAAAAAAAAAATAATAATTTTGAGTCTACCCACTCAGTTATATGTTATATAATAATTAATCATAATTCAATTAACGGGAAAGTAGCTTTGAATTTAATTTTGACCCTTTTTATTTTTTAAATTATACTTCATTTTTTATATTTGATTCTTCCGTTGGCATTTTGTATGTGCTACGTGATGTCAACAACAATTATTGAGATATTGACTTCAATTTCACCGACCCCCCCCCCCCCCCCAAAAAAAAAAAATTAGTTCGTTTTTTGGTTTGTTTGTTTTTCTGTCTGTTTTTGCGCTCTCCCGGGCAAACGTCATATGCGATCTTGATGAAATTTTGAGGCGCCCTTTCGAAATCTCTGAACTTAGACATTCCACTTTTTTGGGGTATAATCGAAGAAATATTTCTCATAAATATCGTACTTTTACGATTGTCAATAACAACAATTATTGAGATAAAAGTTATTTTTCAATTAATTAGTAATTTAAACGGTAAGTTATAGGAATTTTTTTTTCGGGACATGACATTTTGGATTCATTGAATTATGTCAGTAGAGTAGTATTTTTATGGGCGATTGATCGAGTTTTTGGTATACATAACAATACATATGTCAAAAGTGGGTTAATTTAACTTAAATGTAATAAATTCGGTGATTAATTAATTTAATTAATTAATTTTTTCTTACATTTATTCGTCTTAAAACTAGCTTTAAAATGATACCAAGGTCGACCACATGGTGTTAATTTTACAAAATTAATCGAGATAACTGTCATTTTTTAATTAATTGAATTAATAGTAAAGTGATTGGAATAAATTTTTGGAACTTATTTTTTTTTGGTTCATTGTGGTCATATTGTTTCTTGTGTGATACACTATGTGATTGTGGTACGTGAATAATAAAACTTTTAATTGGGATTTAATTAATGATTAATTAAAAATGTATTAATTAATAAAAAAATTACCGGAAAATTTTGTTTCGGGACTAACAATTTTGGATTTATTGACGTTATTTAAGTATAGTGTAAAAATTTTTTAGCAAACTAGAGAGTTTAAAATTATATATATATATATTGAAAAGTGCTATATAATTGCCAATAATTGTAATAATTAAAAATATAATTAAAAAATATTCATTTGCGGTAAAACTGCTGACATCTTTTGTAGAGCATTAAAAACTCATTAAAACAATACCCATTTTTTTCAAATCTGATGATTACTTCTTGAGTTACAGCAGTTGTAATAATTTTTTTGGCGCCATTTCAGGACGCCATGACAGGTGACTTATTTGCTACCCAAACATGTCCCAAGTGAAAATTACATTCTCAAATATGTCTTTTACCAGATCCTAAATTTTGGTGTAGGTTTCCGGCTTTGAAATGTTTTTATAGTTGATGCAGCTTGTTCCACGGACTATTTGGCTACAGTGCCGATGCGCAACGTTGTCATTTTGGGCATAGCTCAGTCAATTTCATCGCACGGTAAAAAATGAAAAAGTGGGTTCTACAAGACAGACACCCGCATATTTTTATGTCTTGATAATTTTTCGTGAACTCGACCTAATTCAAGATTTACGGGATTTTCTTGGAAGTACTAAGTTAGGCCCACCCCGCACTATTCGTGTTTTTGACTAATATTATTGGTAATAATATATGTTTTGGATATTGAGCACAAAGCAACATAGTCCCGATTTTTTTGAAACAAAAAACACAGAGAATCTTGTTGGTTCAGGTTTTACAAGCATTTTTATGTGACAGTGTGACTTAAGCCCTTTGGCGCGATAGCGGAGGAAGCAAGCGTCTGTGCTTTTGGGAACTCTCTGTGCGTTTTAAGAATGATTTAAAACTAACGTTGTTTCCAAAAAAAATTCAAACTTTAGGTTAGCAATGTTGATCTTTAGGCCTAAAATCTCTTATAATGCCCGGGCTATTAGACTTTTCACATCATCTTCGTTCTTTATTACCCTGTATATCACACAATCATCAGCTCCCCAGCCGATGTTGGACATCCCCTAGAGAAGCTCGTAAATATTGAATGGGGGGTGGTAAGGTTATGAGATGTGGTGTGGGCTCCCATTCCCTCTGCAATATTATTCACATATATGACGAACAGTAGTGGCCCCAGTACACTACCCTGCGGCACTCAGATCAGGGTTTAAATTTGGAACATCAACAAATTTCAATGTGGATTGAAGACATTAGTTTTGTGGCAAAAAACGTTTCAAAAAGTTACAAAGTTACATTAAAGTTAATCGAAAAATTTTTTTTTTTTAAAAATAAACGGCGACAAAAACTGAGGTGGCCAAATCATTTAGAATGTCCGTCCGGTCACGAATATGTTAATTTTATTTGATCCAATAAGTAGTGTAGATGGAAATTACATTTTAACAAAAAATAACGTTACCATGGCAACGGGAAAAAGCGCACAAAGCTATAGTCCATTTATGCTCAGCTAAAAGTAGCTGTTTTGGCATTGCTTCCAAATGCAGAACAGTTTGGCTAACCCCAACTTTCTTTGTGCGTCTAATAGGGGTCTCAGCTAGTTCGAGTCCTTGTTTTATTGTTGTCTGTTCACTGACCCCTCCTTCTTTCAATGGCCATGTTGTAAACTCCCTTTTTCTGTCAAAAAGTTTATTGAGGTCTGACAACGATTACGGTTTACCCTTCCCAATCAGAGCCACATCCACAACCAATAAAATATTAAAATTAAAATTAAAATTAAAAAATAATTAAATTAATATTCATTCACAGTAGTACAAGTGGAACACATTTACGTACTGAATATTTGACACCAAACGCACGTGCGTTCGAATCCCGCGTAAGATTCCTTTTTTTTTCGTCATTGACTATGTAAAAAAATATTTTATTATTATAAACCGAGTTAAATAGTGAAAGACAAAATTCCCCAAATAAATACGAACAATCTGCAACTTAGCTTCAGAGGGAGACTTGCAACATATTATACGTTATGCGTCCCAAGCTGATTATGGCGGTTTCAAAGAAACCCCAGCAACATAATATCGTTCTTTTTGGCCTATCAAATCGAATGAAGTAAAAAGAAAACAGCCTGCACCGGGATTTAAACCCGGAACCACCGGCATAGGAAACATGAATAAAAAAAACATAACAAACCCGTCACAATATTGAGATTGACTCGTATTCATGACCGTCCTTTATAGGCCGATGCGCCTTAGTCTGCTTCGTTATTGTCTTCCTCTTGTGCATGTCATTTCCATTATCAAGCAAGTTACTTTAAACTGGACGCATAGACGACGAAAGTTCTTTGTTTAATTCACGGAGATAAAAAGCCTATATACAAACAGAAAGTTGCGAACATCATGACCATTGCCATTAAAATGTGCCCTGACAGTAGCTTGCTTTTATTTGAATTTATGTTTAATTTCTCTGTTTCCAATGCAAAATATCGTGGGTTCGTATCGGTGGTGCCGACAGGGCTTTACATTATAAACGCTTTGACATGTATTTATTTATCAATATGTAGGCCCCTAGGTATACAGATCTATAGCTGTGTTTTGTATATAGGCCTACATGTTGTATTGTCACTGTATATTTTTATCTATATTAGGCGACACAATCTACAAAGATTTGTATTTTGTATTACTTCGTTAATATATTAACAATGGTGACTGTCCAGAAATAAATTAAAATTTCATTCATTCCTCTTTTAATTAAAAGTCCTGACCCTACGGAAAATCAGTTGCGTGAATGAGCGATAGACTCTAAATTCAAATTTTATTTATGTAAGTTAATTTAATATTCAATATCGATAGGTCATTTAATTGCCATTACTCCTCGAGCCATATGCAGTTACGAGTTACGACTTGCGCCAAACCTTACATTACATGCCACTATAAAACAACTATAAAAATTATACACGGACTGCTACAACAACAAGCATTTTCAGAAATATATTAAACGATAGTTTTACAAAATGATATGGTAAATTTAGGAATACAATTAATGCAGGTCGAGAACACACATTTTAAATTGTACATTTTATTGCCTTCCCCCTTCCACTCAAACACCACATCTCAAACCTTACCACCCCCCATTCAATATCTACGAGCTTCTCTAGGGGATGTCCAAAATCGGCTGGGGAAGAAACCGGTTTTCGTAGCCTGAGGCACTCTCAGTTCGCTGTTGAATGCACTATAGAGCTTTTTTGGCTCATGATAGTGGTTGCACAAAGATTCAGATCAGGTTGAAATTTGGACCATCAACAAATTATATAGCACGTGCTCGCTTATCAACGCGTCCAACTGAGCGTTTTCCTAGTCTAGTAATAGGCCTTAGAATAAAATTGCAATCATTTTTTGTACTAGGTTTTATTCTCATTCTCGATCGGTAGCCTACCCCTTTGTACAAACATTGCTCCTAACTTACAATCAAGAATGATTGAGAATAGGCCTAATTCCACACTTGTGGACCCTTTAGTATACAGGACCTGGTCTTACTCTTAAGTAATCATGGCCACACACACAATGAGCAACACACGATAACGATAATGCCATTTTGAAATAAGACGCCCAACCTCATTCCACACGTAGACCCAACAACCACACGGAAAATACAATTTTCAATACCTATTGTCGTGATTGGTGGTGGTGGTGGTGGTGGGGGGGGAATGCCGCGTTTAAACATGTAACTAGTATTTGATTGGAGAAGGGTTGACAGTTTGGGAAAGCAAAGAAAACATAAATCCAGCCTGAAGGGCTGGGGGCGACAAAACTTTTCACCTGCTGATGACAACTGCAGCTAATTTAAAGTTGGGTTTCCTTAATCCACGACGCGTTTCGTCCTTCTGGTTCTCATCAGGCAGATGGTGGCCACTAAAAATCAGCTAACTACATGCAAACAAAACTCACAACACATGTTACAGGGCTGGCTTGGTCGCTTTGATTTAAAGTCCCCCACTGAAAATCAGTTAATAACTGAGTGGGTAGACTCTAAATACAATTTATTTATTATTTATTTAATTTAATTTATTTATTATTTATTTATATAACCAAACCTGTGTAGGGCCACGCAAGAAGCAAATTCTGCATGCATGTTGTCATCATCAGCAAGGTTACTTCAAACACCATTCATACTGAGCCACACCGTCAGCACAACCAGTAAGGGGGCTTCCCTCCCAACTCTAGTGCTCGGGAGACAAAACATCCATGACTCACCCTGGATTCGAACCAGGACCCTTGGCAACAAGAGAAAAGCTGCTCCTTCTGTTGTTGCTCGGCCAGGGTGCCTCTTCATTCATACTTAGAGAAAGGGTTAGAGATAGGAAGGGTGGAAAGTCACACAACAGCACAACCAGTGAGGGGGCTTCCCTCCTAGACTCTGGTGCTTGGGCGACAAAAAAAACTGTCTTAACCTGGATTTGAACCAAGACCCATGGCAACGAGAGAGGCTGCCCTACTAATTGTGACTGGGATCAGTTTATAATTTTATATATATTATATTAATTGTTATAGTTTAGACTAGGACCTGATTTTATATTTAATAAAAAGCACAGAATTTTCACTTATTCCTGTAAAAGTAAGTAAATATACCCCAAACCTCCATAATATCCCATGTTATTTATTTTTTGGCGTTATGTCTTGAAGGAGTAGGCATACAGTAGGCCTACATAGGCCTACACTACTATTGGACCACCGGTACAAGATAATTTATCTATCGGTTTAATGATTTAAATTGTCCAAACAGTAAATTTAAATTTATGACCAATTTTGAATATTAAATGCAGGTAATTGAAAACTGGTGGTTAAATTGAAAGTATGTGTTAAATTTTCAAAATCAATGTAAAAGTAACTAGTATTTGATCAATAATTCACCTCGTTTACCATAGTGAGCTGCTTGAGATCTATGAATGAAATGTAGTTAACATCTGCTACTTTCTTTTTGTACTTTGATTGGAGAAGGGCCCAAGCTATCAACCCTTCTCCAATCTAACTAGCCGATAGGCATTTTTCACACTAGAACCTTTTGGTACTTGTTCATTAACGGGACCCCCCTCAATATTTTGTTAATTGGTCCCCCCATCGTCGTTTTTTTTACTTATTTCGGTTTACAATAAATAATTACAACTTGCGAGGAGTTGAATATGACTCTGACAGTGAACTGACTCACACGTTTTAACATGACTTAGGCGAGTACAGTCCATTGGAACGCGTAGGCCTACATGAGAGCAGTCGTCGCCGTGCAACTGACATTGACATTCACGGACACCAAATGAACCTTCAAAACCTTTAACGTCGCTATTTTAAACGAAAGTACTTTTCCATTGACAGTCCTTTATATTTAAAATAGCGACGTTAAAGGTTTTGCAGGTGGAGTATGTTGGCGTAGGCCGTGTCACTCCTGGCACAAAGTATGTAGCCGGAAAGGATGTTTTTGAGGCTTTGTTTGAAATAATTGTGTTTTCCTGACCTCCTGAAACTCAGATGGAGTAGATGTAGTAGTTATGATTGTCTAATGAAATGTTTTTACTGAATTTTTACATTTTTTAGAGGGGGTCCCGTTAATGAACAAGTACCAATCTTTTTGTACTTTCATTATGAAGCACTTGAAAGCTTAGGATTAAACTCTATAGGCCTAATACTAACAATAACTTCTTGTTGAGTGACTGTTACCTATTTCAAACTTTCAAAAAAGTTGGATGCGTCTAGCTCGACCACTTTGTTGATCCATTTGTTTACCTTTAATAATTTTATAGGGTTCCCGGTACCACTACAATCACTCCAATCTCAAACCCCAAATACTGGTTATGATTAGTCCTTGTTCTTTACGGCATGACATTTCAGGGGGGCACTTTTCAAAACTCCCAAATTTCAATCAAAACCCCGGATAGGGCTCCCTAGGCTTTGTTTTCAATTTATTCAATTAAATTTCTAAATTTTTTTCTTTTTTTTTAAATACTTTAAACCATTTTCCATCAATTTTCCAAAAAAACAAAAAAAAAACTACTGCACGTGACCTCACAACCCAAACGTGCACGTCCTACGAGTTAACCCCGCCTATGAAGTCAGCGCAACCTTTTACCGACACCCCCCCCCCCTTGCCCAAAAGGCCCCGACCAGCGCCAGAGTGTGATTCACTCGTGACTCCCCAAGGAGTCATTTTAGGTCGGGGGGGGTGTAGGTAAAGGTCCCCCTCCTACCTCATGCCTGACTCGCCAAAACCTGCCCTAAGCTTAGCTCGCGGAGAATGAGACTAACTGAACCCGAGAGAACAAAATGCAAATCGAAAACACCCCAAAAAACCCCAAAACCCCCAAAAACAAAAAAAACAAAACGACAGTAAACCCGCACGGTCCGTACACTACCCACAGGGGTAAAAAACCCACCTTATCAGCACGCTAGGGTGAGCCACGCCGTGCTGACCCGCTCCAAATCGTTCGGGGCCCCAGGCACTGCTGCTGAAAGTATCAACCACCCGAGAAGCGGCGGGGGGTGGATGGGGGTCCTAGCAAAAAACACTACGCTATGATTGGGGAAAAAAGGGGGGCAAACATGCATATGAAGTAAAAAAGCTTGTACTTTTGTGGATTTTACTGATTAAACAATGAATTTAATTTACAACAATGAAGTTAGTTTCAAGTGAAGTTAGAATCGGACCCAAATTTAGGGCAAAAGAAAAATATAAAAATGGATACCGGGTTAAAATAAAGTAAAGTAAAACCCCAAAAACTCTATCATCCAAGTCCTTCGGTCCCACTCTAAAGTCCGACCTTTTTCCTTGGTTTTGAGTGAAAAAGGGGGGGGGGAATGATGTGGCTGCAAGCGTCGACGCGTTTCGGCGCGTAGGTAGGCCTAGCCTAGGGGGGACGCGTCCAGTGGCGGCCGGGCCTGGCGTCCTACGCTTCCTTCTCGCTACTCGCCCAGAAGTTCAATCAGCTTTTCCACACCCAGTGTTCTCGTAGGGGGAGTGCCCCGGGCTAGCTCGTGGTGTTACTCACCCGGGTCTTATACTTTATTGGCACTAACAGTGCACCCTATCTCGACCCCCAAAGCCAATCCGAAGAAGGAACTGTAAAAATTGAAGTGACTCACGTCCCCGCAATCTGTAGTTGTTTAGAAAATTTCCCTGCACTCGCCCGGGGCGTCATTTTTAGGGGCGTATGTGTGGTTCCCCTTTACTAGGGGGACACCAAAAAAGCGTGGATTTTTCCCCAATAAGTTTCAACAAAAATAAAAAAGGTTAGAAAAAGACCAAATCCCCAGCCCAGTCGGCCACTCCCTGTAGACGGAGGTCCCCGACATGCTGCTCTCGCAGGGTGGGTTTTACCCCCCCTGGCACCACCGTGCAAACCCCCGGACTCGACCGTCCCGGGTTCCCCAAAACGTGCCCACTGTGTCGAGGGGGGTTGCTCCGCCAGCCCGCCCCGCCGGGGGTTTTTGCTCGGCCTCGCATCCCGGGCACGTGTGTCTCTCTGGACACTGCCATTGGTCATCTTCTTGGGTTTAAAAATTTCCCCGGGTCGTTTGGGCTCCGATTCGTCGACACAAACTTCACAAAAAAAACATTTCCGTTGGGTTTTTTCACCAAAAGTTGCCATTTATGCTTGCCGCTTTCCCCAACCCCTTTCTCCTGCCGTCGAAATTAAACCAACGCACTTTTCAGGACGTTCCCTATTTAAAATGGGGGGACGTCCTTTTAGGCCCTCTGGGAAAAAACCCCAAACCAAAAACATGAGCCCGGCTCCACAAATTTACCTTTCCCCACTTTCAACCCCAAGGTTGGCCTTTTCATGCCTAGATTCAGATTTACAGGCTTGAACACTGTTAGAAAAAAAATGACTTAAGGGCCCTTTAAAAATTTAAAGTTCCACATGATATGAAAAACTAGATAGATGAACATGGAGGGGTTTCCCCTCAAATTTTTAAAGGGTGCACTGGGGTTGCCGATTTTCCAAAAAAGGGGTAAAATGGACATGACTAACTATCGGGGCCCATAGCTTATAATTTATTCTTAAAAAACTACGAGAAGATTTTTCCCCAAGCGTTAACAGACATTTAAGCTTTAAAAGTATATTATGTAATGGCAGCATGGCTTTCGAGCTGGACCTCGACCGTAACAGCCGTAACCAGTAGATTAA
This sequence comes from Sweltsa coloradensis, assembly GCA_024449915.1. Lineage (NCBI taxonomy): Eukaryota > Metazoa > Arthropoda > Insecta > Plecoptera > Chloroperlidae > Sweltsa > Sweltsa coloradensis. The sequence continues at coordinate 26,356 of JAMZAV010008575.1, forward strand.
TGCAATGACAAGGCGGTGGAAAATCGTAGTGGAGTAGGGGTAATCATTTTTGGGCCTTGTAAGCTTTTGTACTTCAAACATAATATTTTATCAAAAAACTTGTAACTACGGAATTAAAAGGGGCGCCCCTTTTCTTGGCTGATCCTTATCTGGATAAAAGAAGACAGAAAGTGGTGATTATAGGGATGGATGGCAACCCAGCAGCTTGGAATTGTAAAAGGGAGGGGTGCCTCAGGCTCAGTCCTTAGTCCAAGGTGTTTACCCTTTACATAAATGACCTGCCAAAATGGCTACCTGGTGGGGTAAAGTAATCTTATTCGCTGATGATACTACTATTGTAGTTTTGGTAAAAACCGGCTTGTTATCCAGAAACAAATTGAAGAAGTATTAGCCATACTTGAGTGGTGATTTTCTATAAATAAACTGATGTTGAACTGCAACAAAACAAAAATAATCTGTTTACAAACGCGAGGGCCGCTAGACGAGATGGTGTTCAAAACCAAGGGATAGAAATTAAAGCAGAGTGTAATGCTACACTACTAGGAATCCGCACTGACTACAGGTTAAATTTGGGAAGGAACACACACGCTTCGTTAGGGCAAGCTGAACTCAGGATATTACATGTTGCGCGAGCTGTCTAGGTACTGTGCTGATGGACCTACTCCGAATGGCCTACGACGCTTATATCAATTCTTACATACGGTATGGTATAATAGTGGGGGTAGCTCGGTGGATGTAATTGTGTGTTTGTGGGGCAAAAGAAGGCGCTGCGTATCTTGGCTCACATTGGTCCCCGTAAGTCATGTAGAAGAGCCTTCCGAAAGTTAAATTGTCTAACGGTCACAGGGATTTACATTCTCGAGCTGCTTCTCCATGTGTGGGAAAATCAGAGGGGGTTAAAGAAAAATGCAGATGTCCACCAGTTCAATTTAAGAAATAAACTTGACTTTCACGTAGACCACCATAGAACTAAAATATGTGACCGGGATCCTATAGCCGCTGGTATAAAGGTGTTCAACAAGTTGCCTAATGAGATCAAGGCTCTCTTACCTAAAAGTAAGCTGATATTTAAGGCTAGGCTAAGGAAATTCTTAGTTGAAAAATGTTTTTATAAAACTGGATGAGTATTTTAGCTGTTAAAATTAGCAAAAAATGTTACTTATACCCATTCAGAATTGTGATATGTCTTTATTTGTTTCATCTGTAATTATTGTGATTATTGTATTTGTTAATTTTATACTATCATACTTGTTTGTAAATATGGACGAATTCTATGCCTGTGTGGCCATGGGCCCATGCTGTAGGTGCTTTGGAACAATAAAGAATTTGATTGATTGATTGATTTATAACAGTGAAAAATATAAAAATACAAGGGGTAGGGCTGTAACGTTACAGTAACCCCCACTAACTCCATGAACATCTTGACCTCACCCAGTGACCTCAAGTTGACATGTAGTTAACACCACACAAAAATCATACCGGCACATGCCTGGCATAATTGAGACATTTTTCACAATTCCCAGTGCACACAGCTTCTGAGTGCGTCACACATCGGCAACTTGTCGCAACTCAGCAAATTAAAAATCTTAGGGAGATTCTACTGTTCCTCAGGGGAACTTCAAAATGACTTAAAAATTAGATATTGTTTGACTACACAAACACAAAAAGAAAACAAGAACCCTACAGGTTAACCTAACTCTAAAACTCGGGTCACCACCCCAAATCACCCAGGGAAGAAACAA
>JAMZAV010008576.1:0-29077 GCA_024449915.1 Sweltsa coloradensis
TTTTCGAGACTTTGGGCGATTCTGCCCAAAACGGGTAGGGCTAAAACGTTCATATTTCACAGGGACATTAAGGAAATGTGATGTATTTTTTTCTAAAAGAAAATTTAAAAAAGTTACCAAAAACTATAAAATAAAGGTTTTTATATAATTTTTTTGACTTTTTTCGTTTTTTCGTCCCTTTTGGGGTATTCTGCCAAAACGGGTGAGGCAAACGTTCTTTCACATGGACTTAAGGAAATGGTGATTATTGCTTTCTGAAAGAAAAAGTTGAAAAGTAGTCAGAATCTTAAAAAAAAAGTTTTTAATAAAGTTTTTGGATTTAAGTGCTTTTTTCGGCCTTTTGGGGCCCAATTCTGCCCAAAAACGGGTGGCCTTAAACGTTCATTTATACATGCTTAAATTTTTGGGTGATTATTACCTTTTAAAAAAAAATTTGAAAAGTTAGCCAGAATCCATAAAAATAAAGTTTTTTAATATAATTTTTAGGGTAAAAATACCAATTGACAGGAACAAAAGAAATTTACAACAACACTTAAAAGCGTAGGTAGCAAAAAAAAAGCCTTGCAAAAGAAAAGAATCCCCGCAAACAAAAAACTTTAAAAGCTCACCCACAACGCGGCGGGACTTAAGCTTTTTCCTAGTATATAAAACCTAGCAAATGATATGATAAATGATTATAAAAGGGAATTTAGTAATTGTTTTTAAAAATTACTTTGGGGGCCTATAGTACAAATCTAAAAGGGGCATTTTGTAGTGGAGGACAGGGAAAATTTAAAATTTAAGGATAATCAAATAGAAGTGTATTTTATGTGAATCAAGTTAATTTTTTTAGTAGGGTATACTATATTGAGAAAAATTGTTTAAATTTTGTTTAAATTGAAATAAATAAAAAAATAAAATGAGTTTTTTGATAAAAATTAATACAATACTTTTGTTCATTGGAGTAAAATAATAAAAAACCTAGCATTTTATGGTATGATATGATTATGTTTATTGTTTTATTTTTTAATAGGTTTATTTTTTTGAATTTAAATATACTGTAGGGCCTTAGTACGGATCTAAAAGGGGAAAGTTTGTAGTGGAGACAAGGTAAATTTAAATTTACTAAATATAAAATGAATAATCAAATAAAATGAGATTTCAATAAATCAATTTTATAGTATGGGCCCCTTATAGTAGGGTAACTGTCCCGGGTATTGAAATTAAAGGGTTGTTTGAATTAATTGATTTTTAAAATGAAAAAATTAAAATGATTAGGAGCCTATGATATAATGATTATAAGGGGTATTTTAATAAATTTAAAAATATATGTGTGGGGCCCTGCCTATAGTACGGATCTAAAAGGGGACGTTTTTGGGGAGGAAAGGGGTTTAAATTTGTTGGAATTCATTTAGTGAGTAAAATGCTCTTTTACTAGAAATTTTTTAATTTTGCTGATAAATGTAGTATAAATTTTTAAGTCTCTGAGTTTTTTTGGCATTTTATGTATAGGAGAGGCAGGCGTATATAGTCCCTTTAAAATTTTGCGGGGTTTTTGATGGGGACATGGATTTTAAAATTTGCACGGGCGTTATAAGTTGGATGGATGTTTTTTTAGGAAAGTTTCTAAATTGTACGTACAAAAATAGCGGAATTTTGTATAAGGGTACTTACCGGGAAAAAAAGTTTATTTTTGGGAAGTTTTTACGGAGGGATCTCTGCCATGAGGACCCTGTGATGAGCGTTTTTGTTTTTTTTTGGAGTAAAAAGACACGATTAGCTTGTGATGAAACCCCGAATAGAACCCGTATGAGAGGTGCGGTGGATGTGGGCTGATATATAATTTCAATATGTGGTTGCTAACAATTGGCTTCATCCCCTGACATAAAACCGAACTTTTTTTTTGGAGCATACTCTTTCGATAGGACAGACCAATAAAGGTTTTCTCCGAGAGTGTAATGCCAAATTTCACGGTGTCAGCTCTCATAATTTTTTTTGCCATCGATGCAAATTAGGGATATTTGGGGGGGGGGCTTGGGGTGGAGTGGAAGAAAGGTACACAGTTTTGGTTTGGGTTAAGGGGGAAAAAGGTTTTTTACAGTATTCCGACATTGCTTTGCTTGGGTATTTGATTTTGATTTTCGCAAGCCCTCTCTGGGTTTCAGTTAAAGGGGACTTGAGTCTCTACAAATTTCGCGATGCCCAGTCAAAAGTGTTGGGGGGGTCTTTACATAAAGTAAAAAGAATGGGGGCCCTAGGACCGTTCCTTGGGGGGACCCAAGACAAGGCTTAAGGGGGCGGGGTGGGAATTTTTTAAATTTTATATTTTATCGATATTATCAAGTTCCCCTCCTGGAAACGGTCTGATTGAAATGATGCAATCAAACATTGGCTAACCTATGATACTAAGATTCCCGTTTTTTTAGAAATATCCATGGTCAATTGTATCAAAAGCCTTACTCAAGTCGTAAAAAATTTCCAATACCAGGTCGCCATGATCGAGTGCCTTGTATAGTGCAGATAGGAATGGAAAATAGCAGTTAGGTTGATTTGCCCTTCTGGAAAACCCTGTTTATTGCTTCCAAAAATTTGGTTTTTGAAAGGGAAAGGGTGATAGACGGGGGTACATGTTTTTTTGAAACTTTAGGAAAGAGGGGGTTAAAAAAAAAGGCTAAATTTTTGGATCTCGGTTGTACCTTTTTGCTTATGATGGGTTTACTTTGGCCTCTTTTTCTTGGAGGGGAAGGTCCCTGCGCAAAGGAGGGAATTTTTTAATGCAGAGGTGAGTATAAAACTTCCACATTTTTTCAAGAACAAAATCCCGGAAAATTGTCTAAGCCTGCTGAATGTTTGTTATTTATGTTTTGATGATATCGGGTACTTCATGATGGGGGTTTTGGGGGAGAAAATTGAATTAATTTCCCCGCTTATTTTCGATGACACCCGGGAAAGAGGTGATTGGTTTTTGTTGAGGTCGACTGTTTTTTCCCCATGATAAAAAAACTCATTTTGATGTTTTATATTTCTTTTTGGGGGGAGTTTGGAATTCCCAAAGTTGATCGTAAGTTGTTTTTTTGGACTAGGGGCCTTTGTTTTTAGCATTGATAACGCCATGTAGCTTTTTGATATGTTATTTTTCAGAAGATTTAACCTGATCATGAGTTTTCATTTAGCTTTGGCTAGCATGAAGTCAGCGCCTACCATGTGGGCTCTCTTTTCTCCAACAAAGCCCCTCACCCCATTTAAAATCGTTTTCAAAATTTTAAAATTTAAAGGCAACGATACCGAACACCCAAATATTTTAGGCGATGAAACGCCCAAAACTGAAAGTGCGCACCGCATGATTTTTACTTGAAGGTTCACCCTACACCCCGGCCTCCTCGCTCACTCACGCTATGACGCTACCACTTTGCGCCTTTTCTGGGCTTTTTCCAAAATCCGTTGGGTCCCCCGCAGCGTGGGCTTCCAATCGGAATTTTGAGGAAACCAGTTTGGGCCTGACGGCCGGGGCTTTCCAATCGAAGCCAGTGATGACCAGGGTAATTTTCCCTACCTCCGAGGAAGGCCGAGTGATGTTTCCCAAATGCCCCTATTGGATGCCCTTTTCAACCCCATTTGTCAATGAAATTAACCTTTTGGTGGGAATCGTTTTTCCCCATCATTTCACATACAAAAAAAAAAATAAGGCAATTTACACGCCACATAAATTGCTTTGTTGGGGCCTTTAAAAAACCAGCCCACGTAAATAAAAAATCACTTCACACTGGAACTTCACTTTTAGATTTCAGATATACCACGGTGGCTTTAGATTTGCAACTCATAGCAAAGGTAAAAAAAATTATAAAGGGGGGGGTGGGGGGCTGCCCCGCCACATCTTCAACACCAGAGTCACTGATCCCCCAAAGGGTTTTTGATACCTCTAATTAAAAGATAACACCTTTCAATGTCAAAAAGGGGTTTTTATCATCGGGCCTAGGTTAAACCCGGGTTAAATCTAAATTTTTGGTGGGGGCTTAAGTAACCGGCTATGGCTGGGGAGACATTGCCACCCCGCTAGGACCGTTAAATAAAAAGAATTTGCCGAGGAACTTTTTTATCGATTAGATGATGTTGTTTTTAGTAGCGCTATGGGGCGCAGGAGTTGGCCTGGAACTTCATTGAATTATTCGCCCATATTTCCCTTCAGTAGACAGTATAAAACAGCGTAGTATTCATATTAAAGTATTGCATGCTATGTCAATGGAACCACAAAGCTGATGCTGCAGTGCTAAAAACCGACATGTCCAAAAGTCGAAAAATACCATATTTCTAAGGTATGCATTTTATAGAATGGAAACATTCCCAAATCAGGCTAAGGACCTCGGTACAAAACATCAAGAATCAAGGGTAAAAGACTAATTTCTGTTCTGTCTCAAGTTGAGAAAAATGGACACGAGGGTTTCAAGGGGACTGTTGAGTTATTTAAGTAGGCCCAAGCGGGTTTTAAAGCTCGGGCCACCCGATTTTTAAAAAGTTAAAAGTCCATTTAAAAAATTCGCTTTATCGCAAATCCCAAATTTTTTCACACCAGTTGGACCACCTTCGACCTCCCCCAAAAAATTTTAAATTTTTGTGACAATGTTAAAAAGGGGTGAGCACAGTCGCAAAAAAGAGCTGTCTGGGCTTTCAGACACACTCCATTACACATGACCCCGTAGTTTTGGAAAAAACCCCGTTTACGCGACAAAACGCGATCGGTCCCTTCGGCCCGATTCGTAGTTTGCGGAAAGTTTGTCGTTTTTTCAGAAGTCCTGGGAAAATTTTTTTTCGGGACACTTTTGGTACGCCGCCGGACGCTGTCCCCCGCCCCAATACGGTGAAAAAAATTTTCGAAAACGGAAAAATTTTTACGTCTTTTGTGGAAAATGTGTGAAATTTTTTTCCCGGGGACAATTGTTCGGACTCGATGTGAAAAACGCCCCTTTATACTCCCTTTTATGCAATGCTGCTATCGATACACCCCGCGCCACGCATGAGCCACATTACCCCAATCCTCGGGGAACGGCCCCTTAACCCTTGACAGAATGTGATGCTCCAAAATAAGACGGGGTCAAAACCCCCAAAAAAGCTATGCAACGATCCCAGTAACATCGGGTTTGTGTTCGTCCGTCCGAAGGCCGTGAATTTTCCTAGGCCTTTTTGCCTGATTTTTTGAAAATTCAAGGTTCGGTTGGGTTTTACCACGTTAGGTTTTACTTTTCCTTCTGATGAGGAAAAATCGCAAACCGAGACATTTTTTTTCCCCCATTTTTTTCTTTCATTCTGGCCCTATGGAAATTTAAACAAAATTTTTTCTGACCCGACAAATGCAGGGAAAGGGGAAAAATTTAAAAAAGTTAAATTTGGGCTGACGCCCCCCTTTTTTTCCGACTTTTGGGTTTTTGCCGGATCCTACCCGCCGCCCCCGAAGCTGCGGGAAAAAAGAGGTTAAAAAAAAATGTTTTTTAAACTTTATATAACAATTAAAAAAACCCGGGTTAATAACCCCTGCTGCGTTCAAACCAATACTTTTTCCCAAAACCCCAAAAAGGGGGTCCTATGGGGAAAAAAATTGCCAAGTTTTAAAAGAAAAAGGGGTTTTTTGTTTTTTTTAAAAAATAGCCCAACAATTAAAAAAAAAAAAAATTTAGTATGGGTTAAAGGGGGCCGTAAACCCCTCTGACGCCATTGGTATCCCCCCAAAAAATGAAAGGGCATGAAGATATTGATAAATGTTTTAAATTTCCATTTCTAAAACCCTCCCCCCCCCCCCCCCCCCTCCAATAAAACTCTCGAAAATGGGATGTTTTTGGACGGGGGGTGGGGGGCCCGTAATTTTGGGAAAGGGGCAAAACCAAAAAAATTTAAACTAAATTTCACAAAATGGGTAAAGGTTTATGTTTTGGGAAAACTCTACTTTACACCCTCTTTTCCCCCCTCCCCCCCCCATCATATCCCCACATCATGGTACCAAAAATGAAATGCTGGTATTAAACCAGTTTTCCGCAAAAAGCGGAAGATTTTTATAAAATGTATTAATTTCCTTTTCCAAAAATCCCCCCCCCCCCCCAAAATTTGGCCCGATTTGGGGTTTGAAAAAGGGAAATTTTTTTTTGGTTTTTCCCAAAAAATTGAGGGTTCCCGATTTTGCAGGGCGCTTTGGGAAATCCCCCTTGTCCTCCTCCCCCACTTGTTAAAAAACTTTTTTTTGTTTTTTGGTACCACTTGGTTTTTTTCCGGGTTTTTTCGGCCAAAAACGGCCAAAATGCGGCGTTGACTTCCTTCCTTTATTTTTCCGAGATGGCGGAGTTTGGGACAAAAAATTGCAAAAGTTATTAACAAAAGAAATTTTTTTTTGGTTTTCCCCCCCCCCAAAAATGCCCAAGTTTTTTTCAAAAACACTTACGGATTTCGCTTCGACCTCCGAAACATTGGGGAAAAAAATTTGGCAATCTGACAACTTTTGTTTTTTTTTCCGGGTTTTTTTTGACGCCAAATTTTTCCGGGACGTTTTTCCCGGAAAACCAAAAATTACCTCGTCAGTCCTTTTTCCAAAAAAGGGCCCAAGAGGCCCCCGGGGAAGGAGAAGAACTGCTCGAGTTATGACGAAAAAAAATTTTTTTTTATCACCAAAAGACCAACCATTTTTTTTGAAAAATTTCAAAAGAAATTTTTCCCACACGTCAAAAATTTGACGTTTCCTGCCCATTTTTTTGGCCCCGGGCCCCGCTGAAGTTTTGGGTTCGGCGAAAAACTCAAATGAAAAAAATTAAAACCCCAAAAATTTCCCCTTTTGGCCCCCCAAAAAAGGGTGACGGTAGTCCGGGGCCCAAAACACGTAAAATTTCCCAATGAAAAAAAAATTTGATCGTAAGTTTTTAGCCTTCCTCCCCAGTCCCTGTCGTGTTTTTTATGTCCCTAAAAACTCGCCCTTTAAAACCCCCCCCCTTCCCCTCTTCCCCCCTTAATATCCCCTCATCAGGGCCCATCACGCGGAAATACTGGTTTTAAAAAAATTTTTCTGAAAAAGGTTTTAAAAAAGTGATAAAAAGTTTTTTTTTCCTTTTCCAAACCCCCCCCCCCCCCCCTCCCCCCCCCCCAAAAAATGTGAAATTTTGCGGCGTTATTAAAAAACGTCCTCAAAAATCGGATCCCTTGCACCACCCCTGGGCCCAAAATTTAAAAGAGCAAACCAAAAAAATTCCTAAATTAATAAATTTTAAGGTTTTTGTATGGGAAAAGTCGATTTTCACTCCCCCCCTCCCCACCCCCCAAACTTCGTTATAACCCCTCATTTTGGGCCCCATCACGACGGAAATACTGGTATTGAACATATTTCGCAAAAGGATGAAAATTTTGATCAAATGTTCTTAAATCCCATTTCCAAAACCCCCCGTCCCCCCCCCCCCCCAACGGGGGGTGTCTTTGCGGGGGTTAAGTCAAAACAGCCCCTCTCAAAAATTCGGATCCCTTGGGAACGGGGCCCCTGGACGTAAAAAACCAAAAAAAAGTTCATAATTTCCCCAAAAATTTTAAAATTTTTAAAAGTATTGAAAACTCGATTTACATTCCCCCCCCCCCCCCCCCCCTCGCAAAAAATAGCCCTGGGATTCCCCTAAAACGGGGGGGTTCATGTCCTCGATTCCCCCTTTATCATAACCCGCCCCCTGTATTGTTCTTTGATTTATATAAAATTAAATCTTTCAAAATTTAATTGTTTTTTTACATTTTTTTAAATTTTTTAACTATAAAAAATTTGCCCTTTAAAAAAACCCTTTTGCCCTTTCTGAATGTCTAGCACGCTTTAGTTTTTTGTAGATCTTGTAAAATTTCCCAAGTACCTGTGTGTCTTTTTGGTTTTTGAAGTCTTTTATTTTCCCACAAAAACCCTTGTTCAGGTGAATTTTGTGTTAAATTTGGGATTTTTTGAATTGGATAGTAGGCTTAACCCTTTCAGGGCCTCTTTTTATCAGAGCATTGAAAAATTTTCCCCTTACAACACTTGAAAACCCTAAATAGTTTTTTGTTTAAAAAATGGGCTTTCCTCAGAAATTATCCAAAACCACAGAAAGGCATGCAAAAATGAAAAAATGTTTATAATTTTTTTAAAACTTTTTTAAATTAAAAATTAATTTAATTGAAATTTTTGGGCGCTCGGCCCTTTTGAAAAGTGAGACGGAGAAAATTTTTGTTTTAAGTTTGGGATTTTCATTTTAAATTAATTAACCCAAACCCTGGTAGGGCCCCTAAAAAGTCGAAATAGGCCCTTTTTTGGGGGGCACCCAAAAAAAATCATTTTGGATAAGAAAATGCTATTACTTTCCCTTTAAAAAATTTAACACATGGATTGCTTGTGGGAAAGGGAAAAAAAAACCCGGCCGAATGTAACAAAACAAAAAAGTTTTTGTTATGAAACTGTGGGAAAAATGTCCCGGGCTGAAAAAGTGATATTTTTTTTTTTTTCAAAAAATAAGTCTCCTTTGATTACGACCCCCCCAAAGGGGGCCCATATTTATCCGGGAAAAAGATGCCCACAAAACTGTAAAAAAACAGGAAAAAGGAAATTTTCGCCCACAGAGGGTGAAAACAAAGGGTTTTAAAAAATTTTCAAAAAACCGGTTTCCCAAAATCATTTTTTATTTTAAAAAGGCACAACATTAAAAATTTAAAATTTTGGGTTTTTACACCCCCGCCCCCCCCCTTTTAAATTTTGGTGCAAAATTTTCAGAAGAAAATTTTTTAATTGGCAAATTTGAAAAATTTCCCATATCGTATCAAACTATTTTCAATAAAAAAAAAAATTTGGTCCCAAAACCATTCTTTGACGAATCGATACTTGTTGTAAAATCAATTTTGGGTTCGGAAAAAAATTTTTCCCGCCCGTTTTTCGGCCCTTTAAAATTTGGAAACATTGCCCAAAAATGGGGACCCCCTGACTTCAAAACAAATTGTCCCTTTTAAAGCGGGGTTGTTTTTGGGTACACAAACTATTTTTTTTTCTGATACATACATCCAAAAGGAAGGGGGTTGAAACACAAAAAATTTTTTTAAGGGGCCCCGCTAAAATTGGATTTTTAACTTTTCCCAAAATAGCACTAAAAAAAACAAAAACTTTTGGATTTTTTTTTCTTTTTTTAAAAACAAAATTTTCCCGGGAAAATTTTTTTCACCCCTCTTCTGCATCCTCTTAAAAGTTTCCAAAATCCCCAAAAGAAAAAAAGCCCAAGATTTAAACCCCAAAAAAAAAAATTTTCGGTACGTAAAGGGCCGGCGTTTGAAAAGGGGATTTTTTTTAAACTTTTCCGTTTACCCCATGCGTATTCCCCAAACCCCAGGGGGGGAACGGGTGACGCAAAAATTAAAAAAATTTTTCCCCCGGCCAAAAAAGTAAAAGAAAACCCGCCGGGGCGCGAAAATTTTGGACTTTTTTCGAGAAAACGGGGGGGAAGACGGGGTCCGGGGCGCCGGGGTTTTTTTTTAATTCAAAACCCTCGTTTTTTCCGGTCTAGGGCCACCCAAATTCCGTATCACCCCGCCACCTCGTGGGTGGAAAAAACTCTTTTTTATGGAAAACCTCTCCCCCCCAAAAGGTCGTATTTTTAACGGGAGTTTTTTTTACAAATCGCGCTCCGCGCGGTTAAAAGGGCCGCTGCGGGGGAGGGAGTGGAAAACCTCGTACTTGGAATCCTCGTAGTTGGAAAACCTCTTTGGCCGCGCAAACCGATAATCGGCCCCGCGTACGGCCCGGGGAGGGTGGTAGTTGCGGGCACGATGTGTCGTTACCCGAAGATTGGGAAAAATTCTTTTCCCGGGGACATTTTTGGGGAACCCCAAACCCAAAACCCTCCCCCACCCCCCTAAGAAATTTTAAAAATTTAAATTTTAAATCAAGTCATTTTTATAAATTTTTGAAAATTTCCCTTGACGCCAAATTTTGGGGAACGCGTTCCGGTCGAAAAATTTTTCCCCTTGGCCCCCCAGTTTCATGAGCCCAAGATGGAGCCGATCGGACAAAAAAATCCCAAGCAACAAAGGGCCCACATTTGGTAAATTTTCGGGTGGGCTAAATGTTGGCCCCACCCGGGGGTTTCCGTAGAGCCCAAAAATGGCCCCCAATCGGACAATAATTGCGCCTTTTGTAAAATCCCGGACAAAAATTTTTTCCGGGAAACTTTTTTTTGGGGGGTTTTAAACTTTAAAATATTCGCCACTTCCGCAGGATCCCCCAGAGCCCGAGAGGACCAGATCTCATACTCTCCCTTTTCTCAAAAAAATCCGGGAAAAAAACCCGTTTTTCCGGGACTTTTTTCCGGTATGTAAAAAAAATGCCCCTCGCTTCCCCGGTTCCGTAGAGCCCAAAAAAATAGCCCGTACGAAAATTTTTTTGCGCCTTTTGCAAAAATCCGGGTCAAAATTTTTTTTCCGGGAAAAATTTCCGGCATTTGATAATTTTTTGGCCTCGGCCGCGAAATTTCCGAAAAACCCCGAATGGCCCGGATCGGACGATTTTTGCCCCTTTTAACTTTCCAAAATGGGAAAAAAAAAGTTTTTTTTTGGACATTTTTCCGGAGGGGTCAAAATATGCCCCTCTACCGTTCGTTTCCGTAGACCCGAATAAACCTACGGCGAAATTGGGTTTTTAAAAAAAAAAAACAAAGTTTACCCCATTATGCCCAACCACTATTTTGAGAATTTTCAAAAAAGTTTTTGGCCCACTTTTCCAAAAAAGGTTTTTCGGGGCCGGGTACCTTGGACTTTTCCCCCCTGACTAATGGGAAAGGGAAAATAAAAAATTAAAAAAATTTTAAAAAACCCCCAAAAAAGGGTGAAAGGAATCCCTGGTTTAAACCTTTTTGATTTGAAAAATTACCCCTTTTAATAACCCCCCTTTGCGACACCTAGGGTTCTATGGGAGCCCAAGATGGACCCAAAGGCCCCAAAAATTGTTTAAAAACTTTTGAAGTAAGCAAATTTTTTTTTTTTTTTCCAAAACAAAATATTCATGGCCCATAACGATGGAAATTCTTGTTTTAAAAACCTATTTTTCCCGCAAAAAGCGGGAAAAGATTTGATAAAACGTTTTTATTCCCTTTTTTCCAAAAATCTCCCCCCCCCCCCTTACAATTGCCCGAGTTGTTGAAAAAAGGGAATGTTTTTTGGTTTCCAAAAATTTTGTTTTTTCGTTTTTTGCACGACGCTCCCATCACAATGGAAACCCGGGTTTTAAAACCCTAGTTTTCCCCCAAAACCCTGAAGATTTTGGATGAAATGTTTTAAATTTTCCCATTTCCAAAATCCCCCCCCCCCCCCCCCCAATTGCCCGATTGTTGAAAAAAGAAATTTTTTTTTGGGTTTTCCCAAAAAATAGACGTTTTCATTTTGCAGACGTTTTTGTTTTTGTAAACCGACCTCCCATCACAAGGGAAAAAGGAACCTATTTTCCGCCAAAAGCGGGAAGATTTTGATAAAGTATAATTTCCCTTTTCCCAAAATCGCCCCCTCTCCCCCCCAAAATTTGGGGCCCGAGTTGTTGAGAAAAGAAATGTTTTTTGGATTTCCCAAAATGAGTTCGTTTTTGCACGACGCTTCCCCGGGTCTCCCCTTGGCCCCCCTTAACATTTTTTAAAAACCCTTTTTTTTTGTTTTTGGTACCACTTTTTTTTTTTCCCGGGGTTTTTTCCCGGACGGCCAAAATAGGGCGTCTGACGCCCGGGTTTCCCGGGTAGGGCCCGAAATGGGGGAAATTTTGGACAACAATTGTAAAAGTTTTTTAACAAAAGTAATTTTTTTTGGGATTTCCCAAATATGAAAAACCCAACCCCATTTTCCGAAACCCTTACGGGTCGTTTTGGGGGGCCCTTCAAAAATTTTGGAAAAAAAATTTTGCAAACGGTCAACTTTTTTTTATTTTTTCCCGGGGGTTTTTCCCGGAACGGCCCGGTTTTTTCCCCGGGACGTTTTTCCGGAAAAACAAAAAAGGGGCCTTGTCATTTCCGGCCCTAGACCCCAAGGTTTGGCCCGGATGGGGAAAAAAACCTCCCCCGAGTGATGAAAAAAAAATTTTTTTTTTGGACCCCCCAAAAAATGCCCAAAACCATTTTTTTGAGAAATTCAAAAAAATATTTTGCACCCCGCCCGGGGAAATTAAAAATTTGACAGACCCCTGCCCTTTTTTTTGGGCCCCGGGCCCCGCGGACGTGTTGGGCCGGTTTAAAAATGAAAAATAAAAAAATTTAAAAACCCCAAAATTTCCCCTTTGGGCCCCCCAAAAAAGGGAGGGACAGAAGCCCGGGGTAAAAAACACGCCCAATTTTTCCCCATTTTTAAAACGATTAAAATTTCGTATCGTTTTTAGCCGGCATGCAGCCCCCTGCCCGTTTTTGTTATGTACTGAAAACTCGATTTAAACCCCCCCCCTCCCCCCTCCCCCCCCTTTCATATCCCCTCCTCAGGGGCCCATCACGAGGGAAAAACCCTGGTTTAAACAAAATTTTTCTGAAAAGGTTTGAAGAAAATAAATAAAAATGTTTTAAATTTTTTTTCCAAAAATCCCCCCCCCCCAAAAAAACTGTGTAATTGCTGGGGTCTAGTAAAAAACAGTCCCAAAAAATGGATCCCTTCCCCGCAGCCCTGTACAAAATTTTGAAAGAGCAAAACCAAAAAAAGTTCATAAATTTCACAAAATTTTTAAGGTTTAGGTAGGGAAAAGTCGGTTTTAACTCGCCCCTCCCCCCCCCGCCCCACTTCGTTCAAACCCCTCATTTTGGGCCCCAAATCCGACGGAAATATTTGGTTTATTGAAAAATAATTCCGTCAAAGGCTTGAAAATATTGATCAAATGTATTAAACCCCCATTTCCAAAACCCAAACCCTCGCCCCCCCCCCTTCCCCAAAATTTTTTCTTTGGCAGCGTTTGGGTAAAAAAACAGTCCTCAAAATTCGTACCCTTTGGGCCCGCGGCCCTGTGACGAAAAACCAAAAAAATTTAAATACTTTTTCACCAAATATAAATTTTTTAAGTATTAAAAATTCGATTTTAACCTTCCCCCCCCCCTCCCCCCCACAAAAATAGCCCTGAGTTTCCCCTCAAAAGTGGTTCTTTGTCCTAGATTAAACCTTTTCAAAACCCCAAACCCCTGTGGGGGGAACATTTTTTTTTTTAAAAATTAAATCATTTAAAAATTTTAAATTTTTATTTTTTCTTTTATTTTTTTTTTCCCACTCAAAAATTGCCCCTTTAAAAACCCCTTTCACCTGGTTAATGTCACACACGCTTTCCCTTTTTTATTTTTGTGGGTCTTGTAATTTTAAAAAGTATAAGTGTCTTTTGGGTTTTTTGAATGTTTTTCTTCCACATGACCCTTGTTCAAGTGAAATATTGTGTTGAATTGATTTTTTGAATTATTGTAAGTGGGCCTAACCCTTTCGGAACCTTTAAACTTAAAAAAAAATTCACCACCTTCGAGAGGGAAATGAATAACTGGTCCATACTAGTGTAGCTGTGCTGTCCGTGCTCATGTGCTTACCCCTGGGCCCTTTCCAATTTTTACGCGTCCCCCTTGATACCCACTTCCATCCCGGCACGATGCTGCATGCATTGGGTAATGTCAACCCAAACCCAAAGCATATTGTATACGGAGAGGGTTTGCCTACTCCCCGCCCCTGTTCTGGTCTCCGCGCCCCCAAAACTAGCGGGGGAAAATAAACCCGGGGCAGGCCGTTGCTTGTTTAATGCTTTTCTACGCGTCAAATTCGCAAAACCCACGTGCCTTTTGGTGGGGGTTTTGGAAATTTTGCTTGCCCCAGCTTGTTTGTGGGGGGGGTCAGCAGCTCTGGGGCGTGCAAACCCGGAAAAGTAAAAAAATTTCAAAAAAATTCAATGTGTATGTTTAAAAAAACTCAAATTTTTAAAAGGGCCCCCCCCCCCCCCCCCCCCCCCCATTTTCATACCCACTCATCAGGCCCACCACGGGGGAAAATTCGGGTTTTAAAACCATTTTTTTCCGCAAAAGGGCTAGAAGCCCATTAAATCAAATTTTTTTAATTTCCATTCCAAAATTTCCCCCCCCCCCCCCCAAAACTGTGAAATCGCGGCGTCTAGTAAAAAAACCCCCTCGAAAATCGGATGCCTTGCACGCAGCCCAGTGACTTTAATTTTGAAAGAGAAAAAAACCGAAAAAGTTTAAAAAAAAGGGGTAAACCAAATATTCAAGGCTTTAAAATTTTGAAAAATCAAACTTTGCCCCCCCCCCCCCCTCCCCCACCCACTCCTCCCCCAATTTCCTTCGTATCCCAATAATCAGGGCCCCCTCACGAGGGAAAATACTTATTAAACATATTTTCTCCCAAAAGGCTAAAGATATTGATAAAATTTTATTAATTTAAATTTCCCCAAAAATAAACCCCCCCCCCCCCCCCCACCCTCCTCAAAAAAACCCCATCGATCCAATCATCATGGCCAATCACGACGGAAATACTCCCTCATTTCCGCGCCTAGCTGGTCTCGCACGCCCGAACTACAAAGGGGGGAATCACCGGCATTTTTTTGGGTTTCGTTGAAATTCCATGTTTTTTGGTTTTTACATTTCCGTGTGACGAGAAAAAATTTAAAATTTTAAATTTTTTTTTTCCAGCACCAATTTTGCTTTCTTTTGGGGGGGCCCCTAAAAGTTGAAATAGGGCCCGTCCTGGGACCTTCGCATTGGGCAACAAAGCTATATCCCCCACCCCCCTTGTGAAAAAACAATATAGTTAAAGGGAAAAGAATGCCCCCCCCCCCCAACCCCCCAAACCCAAACAGTGTCATTTCGGCGTGCAGCCCAAACCCAAATCGCCTCGAGTGGAAAAAGAAACCCAGTGGAAAAAGTCGTCGCCCGCCCGGGATCTCAGAAGTCTTGAATGCCCCCCCCCCCCCCCATTTACGAGTGAAAAAAAGTTTAAAAACCAAGGTTAAAACCCGGCGCCGAGCAATTTCCCTTTCCGCTTTCGGCCAAAAAGCTATATACCAAAACGCTTGTGAAAACAGTTGGTCAAAGAAAAAGAATGGCCCCCCCCCCCCCCCCCCCACCAAACCACCAAAAACATTTTCCATTTTTGGCGTCCAGTCAACCCCAGCGTCTACGGGCGAGTTTTTTTAGGAATCTGTGGCCAAAAAGTCTATTCGCCCGTCACGCTCAAAAATCTCCTCAAAGCACTCAGCCGTCTTAAAATTTTGGGCCCCCCCCCCCCCTCAATTTTAAATCGACGGGGTTTCCCCCCCAAAAATTTTCCCTTCAATAAACAATCTTAATTTTTGTTCCCGTCCCCCCAATTAAAACACAGGGGGGATTTTGGGCCCGGGCCGAGATAAATAAAACGTTAAAATGTGTTTTCCCCCCCTAACGGGCCTCTGTGTGTGCACATAAAAAACTTGAGATATAAAAGATTTTGTTTGCTAAAATATTTCATCTGGGTCCTCGTACTACCCAAACCAGAAAGGGCCTGCCAAAGGGGTTAAAATGGGGGATAAATTTTTTAAATTTTTTTAAATTTAAAAAAATATTTTTCAAGGCGATTTCCGGCGCCCCGGACCTTTGAAAAGTGAATGAATTAAATTTTGTTAAAAAGGATTAACCTTCATTTTAAATTTAAATTTAGCCCAACAGGGTGGGGGCCCAAAAAAATTCGAAATAGTGCCCGTTTGGGGCACCCAAAAAAATCATTTTGGGGGTTTAAGAAAAGGGCTATTTAAATTCTAAAATAAAACACTTTTATTTTTTTTGGAAGGAAAAAATACGGTAGAAGTAACAAAACAAAAAAGGGGTTGTGTTACCCCAAAATGTAGATGAATGTCCCGTGCGTGAAAAGTGATATTTGTGTTTTTCAAAAAAAAATCCCCTTTTGAGTTTAAGCCCGTCAATGTCCCCTTTTTTCCCCCGAAAAAAGGCCCGAAAATTTCCTGAAAAAAACCCGGTAAAAGTAAATTTTTTAAAGGCCCATAAGGGTGAAAACGAAAAATTTTTAAACGTTCATTCCCGGGGATTCCTGGTTTTTTCTTGATTTTTTAGGGAAACATAAAAAAAAAAAATTTTTTTTCTTTCCCCCCCTCCACATGATAGAAAATTTTCCCGGGTCAAACTTTTTTAAAAGAGGAATTTTTCCCACGGGGGCCCAATTTGAAATTTTCCCTAACTTTTTCGAAATGAAAATTTTAAAAAAAACCCCCCCCCCCCCCTTTGGTACTAAATCCTTTGCGAATGTTTTGTACAGGCCCTCTTTCCCAAAGGGGGGCTCGAGAAAATTTTTTTTAACCGGGGGGATTTTGGCCCTTTAAATTTGGGGAAACGTCAATAATCGGCCGCCCCCCCCCCGGCATTCAACATTGTACCTTTTACGACTTTCGTTTCCCGGAAACCAAAACTATTTTTGCCCTTTATACAACATCCCTGCCGGGGGTTTTTTGGAGCCCTTTTTTTTTTTTTTTTTGAAAACGTTAAAATTCGAATTTTGAACAAAATCCAAGGGGCCCAATTTTTAGACAAAAAGTTTTGTTTTTTTTTTCCGCAGTGTTCGACAAATTTTTCCCCGGGGATTTTTTTTCCACCCCTCTTGTGCCCCCTCCTTAAGTTTTGGGGGGGAAAAAAAAAACCAAAAAAACAAAGTTTCAGATTTTCCCCCAAAAAATTTTAAAAAAAATTCCGAAAGTTGAAAATTGAAGGGCCCAAAAAATTTAAAAAAACGTGAAAATTTTTTTCAAAATTTTTTCCCCCCAATTTTTAGTGACCAATGCCTTCCTGAAACGGTGAGGGGTGGCAACCAAAAAAAAAATTTAAAAAAATCCCCTCCAAAAAGTTGAACACCATCCCCGCGGGGGTTTTTTTGTCAAAAACGACGATTTTTTTTTTCGAGTCGTATTTGTTAAATTCGTCGAAAAGGGCCCCAAACGAAGAGAGATGCAAAAAAATCAAAAGGGTGTTTTCGTCGTCGGACGGGTTTGGGGCCCCCGACGGTGCCGGCGCCGACGGTTTTCCCCGCGTACTCCCTGGCGCCCCCGTCCCCGGGCCCCCGTTTTGCTCCGCGTTTTTTGGGGGGCAAAAAAGCCCCGGAAATTGCCGAGTTGCAAATTTCATCGAAAAGTGGGTTTTGAATTTGGCGGGCCCACGTGCGAGTGTATTTTCTATAAAACCGAATAAAATTTTCCCCGGGCGCGTACTGCCCAATCGGCCCCCCACGGGGAAAGGGGAAACTGGGCCCTTTTGGGCCCCCCCAAAATCGGGCCCCCCCCAAAAAATGGGGTTAGGGAGCTATGGGAAATTGGGAAAACAATCGCGCTAACGCGCGGCTTTGGAAAAACCCTGCGCGGAGGGAAGGGAAAACCCCTTTTCTTTGGGAAAACCTCGTGTTGGAAAACCCCCCCTCGCCCCCCGGGGCAAACTCGACAATCGGCCCGCGTACGGTCGCGAAAGCGGTAGTTATCGGGTCACCCCATGTGTCTTTTCCCCAAAATCTGGGGACAAATTTTTTTTCCCTGAAACTTTCGGGACGCCACCGAAAACCCGCCCACCGCCCTACAGTAAATTTTAAAAAAATCTTAAAACAAGTCATTTTTACTCAATTTTTTTAAAATTTTCCCTTTACGCCCAATAAACCGGGACGGCGTTTCCGGGACGAAAAAGGTTTTTCTTTGGCCCCAATTTTATAGGGGCCCCCGATGGGCCGATCGGACGAAAAAATGCCCAAACAAAATAAAGGCCCCACGTTGGGCAAAATTTCGGGTTTCGTTCCCAAAATTTTCCCCATCCTTGCGGTTCCGTAGAGTCCCCAAAATGGACCCAATCGGACAAAAATGGGGCCTTTTTTAAAAAACCTGGGGGCATAAATTTTTTTCCCGGGAAGTTTTTGCGGTACTTAATTTTCGGCACGTCCGCACGGATCCCCAGAGCCCGAGATGGACCAGATCTAAAATCTCTGCATTTTTTCGAAATCCTGGTCAACAAATTTTTTTCCGGGGGCGTTTTTTTCCCGGGACGTAAAAAAATCGCCTCGCCCCCCGGTTTTTCCCTATAGTCCCAAAAAAAGACCCGGTCCTACAATTATTTGGGATTTTGCAAAAAAACCGGGTCCCCAAATTTTTACGGGACCATTTCCGGCACTTGATAATATTTTCCTCGGCCCCGCAGTTCCGTAAAGCCCGAAAGGGCCCGGGGTTTAAAGATTTTTGCGCCAAGGGCAAAAACGGGGTTTAAAAAATTTTTTCTGGGACACTTTTTCCCAAGGCAAAATATGGGCCCCCACCTTCGTTTCCGTAGAGCCCCCAGACGAACCCGATCGGACTGGGAATTGGGGAATAAATTTAAAAAAAAAAAATTTACCCCATTATGGGCCAAAACCCCTAATTTTTATTTAAATTTTCCAAAAAAAAAAAACTTTTGGCCCCCGTTCCCAAAAGAAGTTGGGTTTTGGGGCCGTAGCCTTGGACATGGGCCCCCTGACGTAATTGGGAAAGGGAAAAAATAAATTACAATTTTCAATGGCCCTCCAAAAAAAAGGGGGTAAAGGAAGTTCGGATTTAAACCGTTTTTGGTTTAAATTGCAAAAATTTCCCTGTTAAAACCCTCCGGGGCCCACCGAAAGTTTTTATAAGCTTAAGATGAAACCCCATCGAAACCCAAAAATTTGCCCAAAAAAATATTGAAGGAAGCAATTTTTTTTTTTTATTTTCCCCAAAAAGTTTTCATTGGGCCCCTCCCCGATTGAAATTCTGGTATTAAACCATTTTCCCCCAAAAGGTGGGAAAATGTTTAGGGAAAATTTTTTTTTCCCATTTTTCCAAAAATTTGCCCCCCCCCCCCCAATTGCCCGAAATTGTTTTTAAAAGAAAGTTTTTTGGATTTCCCCAAAAAGATTTCGATTTTGCACGAGCTTTTGATTTTTCACGACGCTCCCACACAATGGGGGAAAAGGGAAACCCATTTCCCCCAAAAGTGGAAAAATGTTTTATAAAATTTTATTAATTCCCAATTTTCCCAAAACGCCCCCCCCCCCCCCCCCAATTGCCCGGGGTGGTGGGAAAAAAAATGTTTTTTTGGTTTCCCAAAAAAGACGGGTTTGTTTTGCAAAGAGCTTTCGGGCCCCGCCTTGGCCCTCCTGAACCCCCTTTTTAAAAACATTTTTTTATTTTGGGACCAAATGGGGGTTTTTTTGGGGTTTTTTCCCGGGGCGCCAAAAAGCGGCGTCGACTTTCCCGGGTTTCCCTAGTGTCCCAAAAGGGGAGATCGGACAACAATTTCAAAAGTTTTTAACAAAAGTAATGTTTTTTTGGGTTTCCCAAAATTTTGACCAAACGATTTTCCGAAAAAATTTACGGGACCCTCGCTTCGACCTTCGAAACATTTGGGGAAAAAAAATTTTTCAAAACGGACCCAATTTTTTAATTTTTTTCCGGGGTTTTTTCCCGGGAAAGCCCGGATTTTCCCGGGGCGCTTTTTCCCCGGTTTAAAAAAAAAAATTTTTCCTTTTTATCCGGTTTCCCTAGAGCCCGGGGTGGCCCCCGGGTCGGAGAAGAAAATGCCCCAGTGATGACGAAAAGAAATGCTTTTTGATCCCCCAAAATGGGGCCCAAACCAATTTTTTTAGAAATTTTAAAGAAATTTTTTGAACACGTCTAAAATTTTACAGTTCTGACTATGTTTTTTTGGGCCCGGGCCCCTGACGGTTTTTGGTTTGGCGAAAAATGAAAAATGAAAAAATTTTTAAATCCAAAAATTCCCCCTTTGGGACCCCAAAAAAAGGGGAAAAGTAGCCCCGGGTCAAAACACGTCAATTTCCCATGAAAAAAATTTTAAAAGTATCGTTTTTAAAACCGTCATGCAGTCCCTGTCGTGTTTTTGGTTTTGTTTCTGAAAATCGACTTAACCCCCCCCCCCCCACCCCTCGCCCACCTTCAATCCCCCCCAACATGGCCCACACACCCGGGAAAACCTGGTATTAAACATTTTTCTGCAAAAAGGGTTATAAATTGATCAAATGTATTAATTTTTCCCTTTCCAAAAAACCCCCCCCCCCCCCCCCCCCCCTAAAATGTGTAAAATTTCGGCGTTTAGTCAAAAAAAAAGTCCTCGAAAATCGGATTTCCTTGCACGCAGCCCGTGACATAATTTGAAAGAGCAAAAACCAAAAAAAATTAATTTAAAATTTTACCAAAATTTTTTAAGGTTTAGTAGGAAAAGGCGACTTTAAATTTTACTTAGTGGGGTTTTTAATTTTTGTATTGATTCACTAAAAACTAAAAAATGGAAGTTGTGAAAAAAGTAGGTAAAAGGGTTTTGCGAAAAAAAAATGTTTGGGGGGTTTTTCGAAAATTAACAAAACCCCCTTTAATTTTTTATTTGGGGGTAAAACCCCTGATGCGGCCCTCTGACGCCCTTGGAATCGACCCCGGGAAAAAAAAAGGCTAGGAAAATATTAAAACAAAAGTCTTGATTTCCTTTCCAAAATACCCCCCCTCTCTTTTAAACAGTGTAATTGCGTTTTCCCGTCAAAACAGTCCCCGGAATTTGGAAATTTGTAAACCCCCAAAAAAAATTTTAAAAAATTTTAAATGAATAATCAAGGTTTGATATTATAAAAAAAAGACTTCCCCCCCCCCCCCCCCCCCCCCCCTGAAAGCCCACCAATATTGTCCTCCGTTTTCCCTCATTGTGTTCGTTGGAGCAAAAAACCCTTTTATTTCCCAGAACCAAAAAAACGACTTGCCCCCCACCCTCCCCCCCCCCCAAAAAAACCGGGAAAGCCCAATGTTTTGGGGCCCCCAAAAGACCCCCACTATCTTGAAATATAAAACCCCCAAATTTAAATTTTCAAATGTGACGATTTATTTATTTACCTTTTTTTTGCTATTTTTTTCCCGTTTTGGATTCCCCGGGGTCTAAAAAAGTATCTTCATTTTTGCTATGCACTGGCCAATATGTTGGTAACACGTCACTCCAAGCAGGTTTTTATACATTGATGACGTAACTTTTTTTTTTTCCTGCACGTGCACGGGTCTGCGTGCTCCCGAGGCCCTTGTTAAAGGCCCACTCGCACAGAGGGCCAAACCAATTTCCCTGCTGCTAGTACAGCTGTGTTCTCGCCCGGAAAAGAAGGAAAGTGGGGGACTCCCCCGTTGGGGCTAAAAAAATCCTTGGGGGAAGCCATGATTTCTTTTTTCATTTCCCTATGGGGCTGATTTTTTTTATTCCAAACATGCTTTGTACCCCTCCCGGGGAGGTTTCACTACAAATTAAATATTCGCAAATTTCCCCTTCTCACCTATGACAATAAAAGTCCTTTTATTTTAAAATAAAATTTCCCCACATTGGGGTTTTAAAAATTTTAGTTGGGGAAAAGGTCCGTTTTCCCCTCCAGTTCATTTAGAAAAACACGTTTGTAAAAAAGTATTTTAAATATGTTTTGTTTTTCACTTGTGTCCCCTTTTTTTTTTCAAACTCCGGGACAACAAAAAGTGGAAGATGTCCCCATAAAAGATAAATTTCCCCTTTTCCCAAATCCCCCCCCCCCCCCACCCAAATTTCCCGAGTTGTTGAGAAAAAATTTTTTTTTTGGATTTCCCAAAATTGATGTACGATTTTTCCCCGTGCTTTTGGACTCGCCTTGGCCTCCTGAACAATTGTTTAAAAAAAATTTTTTGATTTTGGTACCACTTGGTATTTTTTTTGGTTTTTCCCGGGGCGCCCCCCTTTTTCCCGGGCGCTTTTTCCGGGGCGCCAAAATGTCGGCGTCTGCTCCGGTTTTCCCTTAGTGTTTTCCGGGGTGGGGGGAGATCGGAAAAACAAAATTTCAAAAGCTATTTACAAAAGTAATGTGTTTTTGGGTTTCCCAAAAATGACCAAAGATTTTCCCCCCAAAACTTACAGAAATCGCTTCACCCTTCGAAACATTGCGGAAAAAAAATTTTTCAAATCGGAAAAACTTTTACTTTTTTTTCCCGGTTTTTTCCGGGAACCCCCGGATTTTCCGGGGCGCTTTTTTCCCGGAAACAAAAAAAAATTGGGCCCCGCCCCCCCCCCGGGGGCCCGTTAGAGCCCCGGAAAAGTCCCCCGGAAAGGAGAAAAAACTTGGGCCCAGTTTTATGACCCAAAAAAGTTTTTTTTTTTTATCCCCCCCCAAAAATTTTAAACCCAAACCCCCTTTTTTTTTTAGAAAATTCCCCAAAAAAAAATTTTTTTTTTTTCACCCCGGGCTTTTAAAATTTGGGAAACCCCTCCCCCGACTAGGGGTTTTTTGGGCCCGGGCCCCCCCCTGGGCGTTTTTTCGGTTTTTTTTTTTTGGCGGGAAAAAAAAAAAAAAATAAAATTTTTTTTTAAAAACCCCCGAAAAATTCCCGAAGGAAAAAAATGGGCCCCCCCCCCCCCCCCCCCCCCCCCCCCCCCAACCAAACCCGGTCCCCCTTTTTGGCCCTGGGGATTTAAACCCAGTCGCCCCCCTAGGGGGACTTAAAAGGCCAAACCCCGTGGGGGGGGAAAGGGCCCCCCCCCCCCTTTGTCCCTCCCCGATTTTTTGAAGTTCCCTTAAAATTGGCCCCCCCCCCCCCCCCTTTTTTCGGGGAATTTAAAAAAAAAATTTTTTTTTTAAAAACCAAAGGGTTTTTAACCCGGGGGGCCCAGCAAGTTAAAAACCTTTTTCGAATTTGGGCCCCCCAAAAAAACCTTAAAAAACCCCCCAAAGCTTGTGTTTTAAAAAGTAAAAAAATCCCAAACAAAAAATGGCCTTTCCCCCCCCCCCCCCCTCCCCCCCCCCACCAAACCAAAAAAAGTTTTTATTGGTTGGGGGGTTTCCCCCGTCAAATCCCCCAAATCCCCCCCTTTAAAGAGGCGGGGATTCCCCGGAAAACCCCGGGGGGGGCAAAAAAATCCCCGGTTTTTCCCCTCCAAACCTCTTCCCCAAGGGTTTCCCCCCCCCCCCCAAAACTTAAAATCCCAAAAAGTTCCCCCCCTCCCCCGCCCCCCCAATTTTTCCCCTTTTTAATGCCAATACTTTTAAATTTTTTTTTTTTTTTCCCGTAAAAAGTCAACACAGGGGAAAAATTTTGCCCCGGGCCCAGATAAATAAAAGTTTCCAAGGGCCCTTTTTTCCCCCCCCAAAAAAGGCCTCTGTGGGGTTGGGGGGGAAAATAAAACCACTTTTTTGGGTATAAAATAATTTTTTTTTTTTTTTGCTTTCCCAAAAATTTTTTTTAAACCCCCCGTTCTTTAGTAAATCCGAAAAACAGTAAACTGGAAAAAAAATTTTAAAAGATATTAAAAAAATTTTTTTAAAATTTTTTTTTTAAATTTAAAAAAAAAATTTTTTTCCCGTGCGTTTTTTTTGGGGCTCGGACCTTTTTTTAAAAGTGAAAAAGGGGGTTTAAATTTTTTTTTGGTTTTTTCAAAAAATTAACCTTCCCCTATTAAATTTTAATTTTGCCCCAAACATGGGGGAAAACCTAAAAATTCCCCAAATTTGTGGGGCCCCTTTTTAAGGGCAAACCAAAAAAAACAAAGTTTTTTTGGGAAAAAAAATGGCCCCTTTTTATTTTTAAAAAATAAATTTCACATTGGGGTTTTCTTTTTCCCCGGGAAAGGAAAAAAAAAAACGTTAAAAAAAATGTTAAAAAAAAAAACACCCCAAAATTTTTTTTCCCCAAAAGCCCCCAAAGTCGAGGAAAAATTTCCCCCTGCTTGGGAAAAATGATATTTTTTTCCCCTTTTTTTTTAGAAAAAAAACCCCCCTTTGGGGCCTTTTGCCCCCTCAATTTTTGAAAACCCAATTTTTTTCCCCCCCCCAAAAAAATTGGGCCCCCCCAAATCTGTAAAAAAAACCCCGGAAAAAATGGAAATTTTTTTTGCCCCTAGAAAAGGGGGGGGAAAACAAGATTTTTTAAAAGGTTTTATTTTTCCGGGGTTTTCCCCGGAATTGGTTTTTTTTTGATTTTTTTAGTTTAAAAAAAAAAAAACAAAAAATTTTTTTTTTTTTAACCCCCCCCCCTACATGATTTGAAAAGTTTCGTCCAAAACATTTTTTTTGAAGAGGAAAATTTTTTTCACGCGGCCCAAATTTTTAAAAATTTTCCCTAACCGGTTTTTGACCAATTTTAAAAATTAAAAAAAAAAAATTTTTTTGGTTTCTTCCCAAACCCTTTTTTCGAATTTTTTTTTTGTAAAAGGTTCCCCCCCCCCCGTAAAAAACGAGGGGGCTTTTGGGGGAAAAAATTTTTTTTTTTTCCGGTTTGATTTTTTGGGCCCCCTTTAAAAATTTGGAAAAACTTTTTCAATTTAAACGGAAGCCCCCCCCCCGGCAAATTTTTAAAAAATTGGGAAAAGTTAAAACGGGTTTTTTTCGATTTCCCCGGCCAACCCAAAAAAAATATTATTTTACCCCTTAAAACCAAACATTCCCCCGCCCCCAAAGGGGGTTTTTTTTTTGGAAAAACCCCAATTTTTTTTTTTTTTAAACGTTTAAAAATTTTTTGAATTTTTTAACATAAACCCCAAGGGCAAAAGGGGGTTAAAAAACGAAAAAAAATTTTTTTTTTAATTTTTTTTTTGCAGTTTTTTGGAAAAGAATTTTTTTCGGGAAAAAATTTTTTTTTTCCCCCCTCCTTTTTGCCCTCCCCCCCCCTTTTTAAACTTTTTAAAAAAACACCCCAAAAAACAAAGCCCTAAGTTTTTTCCCCCAAAATTTTTTGGAAAAATTTTCCCCCAAAAATTTTTAAAAAATTTAATGGGGCCCAAAAAAAGAAAAAAAGTGACATATTTTTTTCCCCCCCCCCTTTTTTTTCCAACTTTTCCCCTAGAATTTAAAACCAAAAGCCTTTTTCCCGAAAAAAGGGTTTTACGTGGCCCAACCCAAAAAATTTAAATTTTAAAAAAACCCGGCCAAAAAGTGGGCGAACATCCACCCCCCGCCCCCGGGTTTTTTTTTTTTTTTTCCCCCAAAAAAACGAAAAGAATTTTTTTTGGGTTTTTCTGTTTTTTTTTGTTTAAAACGTCCCCCCCAAAGGGCCCCAAAAAAAAGAAAAAATGGGGGAAAAAAAATCCCAAAAGGGTTTTTTTTTTTTGGGCCCCCGACGCGGGGGAGCCCCCCCCCACCCCGGGTTTTCCCGGGGGCCGGGGGCGGGTTGGGGAAGGGGGCCCTTTAAATTTTTGGGCCCCCCGCCCTCCCTCCCCCCCCGGTTTTTTCTTTTCCCTTTTTTTTTTTGGGGGGCCAAAAAGGGGGAAAAAGTTTCCCAGTTTGCAAATTTCATCGAAAAAGGTTTTTTTTGAAGGGCCGGGCCCCGGCCCCACCCGGGGGGAGTGTATTTTTTTTTCTAAAACTCCCCAAAAAATTTCCCCGGCCCCCGTATCCCCCCCCGAAATCCCCCTTCCCGGGCCCCCGGCCCCCCGGGGGGGGGAAAAAAAGGGCCCTTTTTTTGGCCCCCCCAAATCCGGGGGGCCCCCCCCCCCAAAAAAATGCGGGTTTGCAGACCTATGGTAAATTGGGTTTGACAAGTCCCCCCCCCGCTTAAAGCGCCCGGGTTGAAAAACCCCGCCTTTTCGGGGGGAGGGGGGTGGGAAAAAACCCCTACTTGGGGGAAAAACCCCCCCGTAAGGTTTTTTTTTAAAAAAACCCGTTTTTCCCCGAAACCAAAAACTCCCCCCATAAATTCCCGGTTCCCCCCCTAAAAAGGGTTTGCCCGGGGTTTTGGGATTTTTTGCGGGTTCCCCCGAAAAGTGGTCCCCTTTTTTTCCCCCCAAGTCCCCGGGAAAAAAAACTTCCCCTTTTCCCCGGGGAAACCCAAAATTTTTGGTTTCCCCCCAAAACCCAAAACCTGCCCCCCCGCCCCTACAGGGAAAAAATTTAAAAAGAAATCTTAAACAAAAATCTTTTTTTTTTCTCAATTTTTTTTAAAAATTTTCCCCCTTGGGCGCCACCCCAAAAATTCCGGGGCGCGGGTTTTTTTTTTTTTCCGGTAAAAGAAAAAAAGTTTTTCCCCCTTTGGCCCCCCCCAGTTTTTTTTTTTTTTATAGAGCCCAAAAAAGGAAACCCCCATCGGAAAGAAAAAAAAGCCCAAGCAAAATAAAAGGCCCCCCCCCCGGTTTTTTTGGGAACTTTTCCCGGGGGGGCGGGGCCCCAAATGTTTTTCCTATCCGGGGGGGTTTTCCCCTTTAAATTCCCCCCCCAAAAAGGAACCAAATTTGGGGCCCAAAAATTTCGCCCCCTTTTTTTTAAAAACCGGGAAAATAAATTTTTTTTCCCGGAAAAGTTTTTTTTGGGGGTACGGTTCCCCAATATTCGCCCCCGTCCCCCCCCCCGGATTTCCGGGAAAAAAACCCCCCGGGTTTAAAACCCCGAAAACCCCAACCCTAAATCTGCATTTTTTGAAAAACCTTTACCAAAAGTTTTTTTTTCCCGGGGCGTTTTTTTTCCCCGGGGGGTGGGAAAAAAAAAATGCCCCCCCCCCCCGCTTTGGGCCCCCTTCCGTTAAAAAAGTCCAAAAAAAAAGAAACCCCGGTTCCCCCTACAAATTTTTTTTCGGCCCTTTTTTTTTCAAAAACCCCCGGGCAAAAAATTTTTTTTTTTTCCCCCGGGGCACATTTTCCCCGGGACTGGGTAATATTTTTTTCCCCCGGCCGGGGGCAGGGTTTCCCTAAAAACCCAAAATGGAACCCCGGGTCTAAAAGATTATTGGCCCCCCCTTAAAAAAAGGGCAAAAAACGGGGGGAAAAAATTTTTTTTGGGGCAACCCCCCGGGACGGCAAAATTGGGAAACCCCCCCGTTCGTTCCGGGAGAGCCCCGAGATGAACCTGATCGGGCTGTAATTGTGGGGAAATTAATAAAAAACAAAATTTTAAACCCCCTTTGGGCCAACCCCCTATTTTTAAGGGAATTTTCCCAAAAAAACTTTTGGCCACCAAAAAGGAAGGGGTTTTGTGGGGGTAGCCTTGGACTGGCCCCCTGACGTAATGGAAGGAAAAATTTTAAATTACAAATTTTTTCAAAAAGCCTCAAAAAGGGGGTAGGAATGCCCCGGGTTTACCGTTTTGGGCTTTCAAAAATTTCCCCCCAAAACCCCCTCCTGGGGGACGACCCCTTTCGGGGTTTTATAGAGGGCCCCCCAGGACCCCATCGGCCCAAAATTGGGTTTTAAAATTATTGAAAAATAAGCAATATTTTTTTTGATTTTTCCAAAAAGATATTCCCTGGGGCCCCTCACGATTGGGAAATTCTGGGATTTTAAAATAGTTTTCCCCAAAAAAGCTGGAAGATGTTTTATAAAACGTAAATTTAATTTTCCCTTTCCAAAATCTGCCCCCCCCCCCCTTAAAAATTGCCCGAGTTTTTGAGAAAAAAAATGTTTTTTTTGGATTTTCCAAAAAAAATTGACGTTCGTTTTTCACGACGCTCCCAATTTACAAAGGAAAATTCCTTGGGATTTTAAAACCCAGTTTTTTCCCCCAAAAACTGGAAGTTTTTATGAAATGTATTAATTCCCAAATTTTTAAAAAAAGCCCCCCCCCCCCACAAATTTCCCGAGTTGTTGAGAAAAAGAAAATTTTTTTTGGGTTTCCCCAAAAAAGACGTTCGAATTTTTTCACGGGCGCTTTTTTATTTTGGGGGACCCACGCCCCCCATCACAATGGAAAAAGGAACCTAGTTTCCGCCAAAAGCTGGAAGATGTTGATAAAATGTATTAATTCCCATTTCCAAAATCGCCCCCTCTCCCCCCACAATTGGCCGAGTTGTTGAGAAAAGAAATGTTTTTTGGATTTCCCAAAATAGACGTTCGATTTTGCACGACGCTTTCGGTCTCGCCTTGGCCTCCTGAACACTTGTTAAAAATTTTTTTTGATTTTGGTACCACTTGGTATTTTTCCGGGTTTTTCCCGGACGCCAAAATATCGGCGTCTGACGTCCGGTTCCGTAGTGTCCGAAATGGCGGAGATCGGACAACAATTGTAAAAGTTATTAACAAAAGTAATGTTTTTTGGATTTCCCAAATATGACCAACGATTTTCCGAAACCCTTACGGAGTCGCTTCGACCTTCAAAATATTGTGGAAAAAGAATTTTGCAAATCGGTCAACTTTTGTACTTTTTCCGGGTTTTTCCGGAACGCCGTATTTTCCGGGACGCTTTTCCGGTAAACGAAAAAATTGGCCTCGTCAGTCCGGTACCGTAGAGCCCAGGATGGCCCGGATCGGAAAAGAACTGCCCGAGTGATGAAAATATGACAGATCCTGACTATGAAATTCAAAGAAATATTTTGCACACGTCTAAAATTTGACAGATCCTGACTATGTTTTTGGACCCGGCCCGCTGACGTGTTCGGTTCGGCGAAAAATGAAAAATGAAAAAATTTCAAATCCAAAATTCCCCTTTGGCACCCCAAAAAGGATGACAGAAGCCCTGGGTCAAAACACGTCAATTTCCCAGTTTAAAACGATTATAATCGTATCGTTTTTAGCCGTCATGCAGTCCCTGTCGTGTTTGTTATGTACTGAAAACTCGACTTAACCCCCCCCTACCCCTCCCCCACCTTCATATCCCCTCATCATGGCCCATCACGACGGAAATCCTGGTATTAAACATAATTTCTGCAAAAGGCTTGAAGATATTGATCAAATGTATTAATTTCCATTTCCAAAATCCCACCCCCCCTAAACTGTGTAATTGCTGCGTCTAGTCAAAACAGTCCTGGAAAATCGGATGCCTTGCACGCAGCCCTGTGACATAATTTGAAAGAGCTAAACCAAAAAAAGTTCATAAATTTCACTAAATATTTAAGGTTTATGTATGGAAAAGTCGGCTTTACTCCCCCCTCCCCCCCACCGACACCCACTTCGTTCATAACCCCTCATCTTGGCCCATCACGACGGAAATACTGGTATTGAACATAATTACGTCAAAAGGCTT
The DNA here is from genome assembly GCA_024449915.1 of Sweltsa coloradensis. Taxonomy (NCBI): domain Eukaryota; kingdom Metazoa; phylum Arthropoda; class Insecta; order Plecoptera; family Chloroperlidae; genus Sweltsa; species Sweltsa coloradensis. The sequence continues at coordinate 28,909 of JAMZAV010008576.1, forward strand.
GAAAATATTGATCAAATGTATTAAATCCCATTTCCAAAATCCACCCTCGCCCACCCCCTTCCCCAAAATTTTTTCATTGCAGCGTTTAGTCAAAACAGTCCTCGAAATTCGTATGCCTTGGACGCGGCCCTGTGACGTAAAAACCGAAAAAAGTTAATACATTTTTTCC
>JAMZAV010008577.1:0-28711 GCA_024449915.1 Sweltsa coloradensis
ATGGGACATGATGCAGTTTGCTAAAGGGACATTTGCTAAATGCTTGATTATGGATAAAAAATGGTTATCAGAGCCAATGTATAAACATTATAATTTATTTAAGGGCCCTAACTGAAGGCCCTTCACCCACATAGCTGCCCCATAAAGTGGGCCCTAGGCTACCCAGGCCTGAACTAAGCCAATAGGCCCAAGCCCTAGCCTAGGCCATAGACCTAAACCAACCACTAAGAGTAGGTGGGGCTAAGGCCCATAGGCCCTATCAAGTAGGCTAGGCCCAGGCCTAGGGCCTACACCAAGTAGGCCTACCATAGGCCCTAGCTAGGTCTAGGGCTTACATCAAGTAGGCAGGCTTAAAAATTTTTCACCGGAGATGGTAGTGAGAAAAACATCAACTTTGTGGGGCGAATTATGGGGGGAAAAAAGCGAGGACTTTTTTCAATGTCAATTCTTACGTAGAAAGACGCAGGTGTAGCAGCTTTTTTCTACCCTAAGCAAGAAGACATTTCTGATTTTCATAAAGAAAAAATATTGGAAACGTCTGCCGAAAGACAGTTAGAATAAAGGAGGCGGGACTGCCCGGACAAAGTCGTTCTTGTTTTTTGCAATGGATTTTGGGTGAAGTTTGAGGGGGTTAATGGTGTAGTTAAATAGCCTTGAGCTTACAAAATGATAATTTTTTGTATTTAAAATAAAATAAATAAAATTATGTCTTTAGAATGCTTAATGGATGGTTATTTCTGCGATTTTTAGGCCTGTCCCATTTAACAACCTCATGGTTCATAAATGGGACACATGTCGACTTTCTAATTTGCACCTGTACGGTTATTAAAAAGAAATAGTTCGTGAACAACAAAATCTGAAATTTATGTCTAAAGGGTGGCTCTTAAAGTTGTCTATTTCAAATTTTTGAAAAAAACATAATTTTGAGGAAATAATAATTTAAATGTGAAAAGTGTCCCATTTATGCACCCTCTCCCCTACTCACCAAAACTACCACTTGCGGTAAATGTTAGGCTTATGCAGTCACTTATGTTTATTTTTACTAGTAGGCCTACCTGATTTTTTTTACTGTCTACATTGCTTTTTTGGCTGAATTTAAAAAATGTATTAATTTAATGGATTTTTTAAAGACAGTAGAAAATCCTAAGATCACCAAAATCCTGCCCAAAATCCTGTTATCCTTGAGACACTCTAAAAATCCTGAGAAAAGGATAAAATCCTTGAAAGTGGCAACTCTGGGCTAGGCTATACGTAGGCCTAGTCAATAACAATTAATTTTCAACATCAAAATATACGCCTACAACAGGCAAATATAGATTATTCTAATTAAACATCTAAAGTGTGGGTGGGTCTCGCACCCAAAACCCTGGCTCGTACTGGCCTGCACTAGGTCGGAAGTTACGGTACGTTTTAAGGGAGCTGGTAGGCCCTACCTACATGGATCAAGGTAAGTAGGCCTAGGCCCTATTTATTCAGTTTGTAGACTACTCTACAATGAGCATGACGCTCCTACCTTTAGGTCTTTTTCATCCCTGTGAAGACTGCCTCGAAGCACATAGGCCCTAGCCTAGGCCTACTAAGGCTTAACTGATGAGTAAATGGTCAAGCGTTTGTTCATCCAGTGCTGAGCACAAGGCTGACCGGGACACTGTGTTGGCCTACCCAGACAAATTTTGAATAGGCCCCTAGGCCTAAGGTTCCCTAAAAGGACAAAATGGTCACGTTGCACACTCCCTGCAGCCTACAGAACTCTCCTTAGAGTATGGTGCGGCGGCATGGGATCCGTATAAGCTGGGGGTGGTTTTGGAAGTAGAGAAGGTTCAACGTAGGGCGGCCAGAAGGGTTACAGGGAAGGGCGTTGGCAGTGGAAGGAGAATGATAAGGGGAATGTAGAGAGGGTATGACAGTGTCACTGCAATATTAGGAGAGTTGGGGTGGGAGTCATTGAAGGGAAGAAGAAGGGCGGCTAGGGTAAGTAGGGGGTGGGGGGGACATCCGCAATAGGCTGCAGGAGGGACTTTACAGGGGTAGGGGGATCGTTCATGGAAGTTCCAGCGTCAAGTAGGGCCTAGTAAGAACAGATCTGGGTTGGTATGGTTTCATGGAAAGGACTGTTAGGGAGTGGAATGACTTGTCTGGGGATGTTGTAGATAGTGGGTCTTTGAGGGAATTTAGGCCTAGATAGTTTTTAGGGGAGGGCAGAAATTAGGTCTGGGGGGAGTGAGTGGTTGCCACCGGGCGGAAGGGCTCATTCGTAACCTTAAGAAAGGTTATATGTTAGGCCTATATGTTAGGGCCTACGCCCTCAGATTCCTAGATTGATGGACGCCACGAGGTAGGGCCTAGCCTAGAACCACGACTCCTCCAAAAGGTCTCCCAGCCTGGGACGCCCACGCCCAGACAAGAAACCAAGGCCAGCGCCCAACAACGCACTAGGCCTAGGCCTAGTAAGACTTGGAATCTACTTCTACTAGCATGACAAGGCCTAGGCCTAAGCAAGATACACACGCAAACAAAAGTTCTGAAGTTGAGAGAAAAGTTGTGAAATGAAAAACTACAATCCAAACGACGTTAGTACAAACAACCCCTACCTAAGTAGACCGAAAATAAACCTGGATGGTTATAAAATGACTTACCATTGAATGGATAACGAAGAAGGGCTTACTTCCAACCACGAGACAAGTTAGGCCCCTTGCCGGAAAAGCGGACCTCGGAAAAGCAACGAATTTTCACGACCTTACAGTTGAGAGACGTTACAAAGACAAGACAGAGGAAAAGGTACGCCGCTTGACAGCAGCTGTTGGCGTGGCGTCTGGTCGAAAGTCGAACATAATCGAATCGCGGAGTCGAGAACAGCAATCTAGGAGGCCGTGGCCGGGAAAATATGAAGCGACGCGGGAACACAGGTCCTTGCCCCTATCCACCCTGAGCTTTGACTTTGAGTTTGTGACACCCGTACAGGCTTATCAGGCGATTAGTAAATTCGTATGACAATGGGCATCACACAAGATGAAGCAGTATATTTTAAACTTTTATTTCTTTTGGACATACCACAGTTTGAGATAGATATTAAAATTATGAAATAAATAACATAACATTTCTTAACGGTTACTAATGGGCCCTTTCGCCCGGTGGCAACCACTCACTCCCCCCAGACCTAATTTCTGCCCTTCCCTAAAACCGATTTAAATTCCCTCAAAGACAAAGACCCACTATCTAACACAACCCCAGACAAGTCATTTCACTCCCTAACAGTCCTTTCCAAGAAACCACACCGCTCAACCACTACTCGGAGATCGGCGAAGCCAAATAAAATACGAAAAATTACCTTTATCCAGTGGTTGGTACAGGAACTATTTTTTTAGTGGGGGGAGGGGGTCACACCCAAGTTGACTACGAGATTGGGTGAGTGATAGCCCTTGATAGGTGTTTTCAGGCGAATTTTAAATATGAATAAGGGTTACATTTTGAAGCTAATATTGCATTGAAGATTGATTACCTGACTGAAATCGGTCGACAGTCTGCTTGGGAGTGAAAACATTGTACACAAAATATAATGAATATTAGTCTAAAATCAGATGGCTAGTCTAGTCTCGCAAATCACGTCTCTTACTCAATTTTTCTAAAACAAATGTTAACAAAAACCTTCCTTTTTGTTTGCAAGCCAGATTGTATAGTAAAAATCATAAAAATCACCCAACAAGCTATAAGTTAGCAAATGACACCCATACCTGGCCCACTGGGGGGGTCAAGCCAACAAGTGGGAGGGGAGTTTTCCTCCCATCCCCCCCCCGTTCATACGCCCCTGCCTTTATCATTATTATTTACCACAATAAAGAAATTAAAAAAATCCGCCCCAACCGGGATTCGAATCATCCACCCTCTTTTTCAAATATTTTGTAAGTAGGCAGAATATTGGGCCATGTTCTAGTGCTGATGTCAGAGGCGAGGACTTCAGGCCTCACGAGGCAGAAGTGCTCGTCAGCAAGCTGTTGCTCACTTCACACGGTCGACGAGCGCTCGAGCACATTTCAAAGTTGATTATAAATTGAAACTAGTAGAACAGGTAAATTGATTGTTGAAATGAAATTATTTGGACGTATACACTGTTCTTAAAATAAATATTTTATTGTAATATTTTGACACAACGTCTAGTGTCTTTATCAAACTGGATTGAACAAAGCAATATTATTATTTTATTTACCCATTAATTTATAATATTTATTTTTAAGAACCCGTGTACATCCAAATAATTTCATTTTAACAAACATTTCTGTGATACAAAAAATTTTGATTTTGCATTATTTTTCAAATATTTTATTTAACGTACATCCTATTCAGTTATAAAAACTTTTGTTTAAATTTCATAGATTACAGTTTTCCGTGAAAAAAGGGTCAAAAACTTTCTCAAATTGTAAAATAGGTGTAATAAATGTTGCTTGATTAATATTTTAGGTGGTGCATTCAAAACTTTCAACTATATTGATTTTTTTTGTGTAATTACCAACGGAGGTTAGTGTAGCCGCTATGTCAAAGTTGCCCGCCATATTGGCAATGATGGTAGTGAAAGGGCATATGCCAGCGTGACGGTCTTTTTAATAAAAAAAATTTCTGCAAAACCTTAAAACCTTAAAGTCTATTTTTGGCGAAAATTTCCCTTTTCGGTTGAAAGTCCTTTGTATTTGAAATAAAAAAGTTGAAGGTTTTGTTTTTGTATTAATTTTTTTTAGTAATTTGGAGTATTTTAGTGGACACACAATGATTTTATTTTTGGAGCCCCCCCAAACCAAAAAAGTTCCAGCGTAGTTAGTAGTGAGTCACCTCAAAATTAACCAGGAACATTAATTACACCTATATTTACAATTTGATAAAGTTTAAGGCCCTTTTTCACGGAAACTGTAATCTATAAAATTACAAAAACTTTTCGTGCCCTTAAGTTGAAAGCTCTTCACTTAACTGGACTACCTACATCATAGTTATTTTAAAAATTAAAATAGAAAGCAGGATCTTGCATAATATTCTAGACATTTATTATGTGCTTCCTAGATCGATTGATTTTTGTTACTAAACGTCTCAATTTTTGCGATATTATTGCTATTTGAGACGATGAGTGGTGATAGCAGACGATGAAAGACAATTACAAAATAGAAAAACCCCTGCCTTATGCAGGATTCATACCATATCTTTTCTATTATCAATTATTTTTATAAAAAAGTAAAATTTTTAAACTCGAAATCATAAAAAAATTGCTTTGACGCATCGGACCAGAACCCTAATCGTATGAGCCACCGAGGATGGCTATGTGCTACCTTCCGTAACAATAGAAACTTCACAACAATCACCAACAATGTGTTTAAAAAGCACTTGCAAAGGAAAAGTGGTCCTACGCACAATAAAAACTTACAAAAAAGCTCATCCATCAACGCGGCGGGACTTAAGCGTTTTCCTAGTTAATAAATAGGTCAGGGGAAGAGTCCCTCTCTAGAGCTGAGGGACAGCGGAGGAGACTAAATAAGACGGATGATTGGTTGGACAAAGGGGAATCAGAAGATTCAAAGGTGGCAAAGTATTCAAACCTAATGAGGGGGGGGGGAACAGTTAAAGTCAGGGGTTCGAGGCTTCGTGGGGTCCGAGGGTCGGACTGATGGGGAGTCTTACTTGGGAAGGTAAAGTGACAACACAGGACGGGTATTGGAGTTATGAAGCTGAGGTGAAGGGAGTCTCACCTGTAGCGCGAACATGAACAAGGAGTTCCGGGGGAGAGCTGGGAGCAACAAGGGAGAAGAGGGAAGACACCAGAGGTCGTGGGTTCGAGAAACTGTTCTCATACCAGACGAGAGATATTCGCTTACTGTTGAACTGTTAATTGTTGTACTAAGGGGATTCAGTGGGGGAGTCGAACTCAGGATTATCCGGGGAAATGCACAATCTTAGACGAGGACGAGAATAGGATTATTAGGATAATATAGTGATTCCCAAATTTGAGAATCGCTGTTAAACAGTGATTGTTCCACATCCCAATTACAATTTCAATACAATTTCGATCCCGGTCGGTAAAGGGTTGTAGGGTTATTTAGGGTTGTAAGGCTACGCCCCACGTAAGCTTCGGAGCTATCTATTAAGGCCCAAGTATCCCTAGCCTGGCACGCTTCGTTGACTTTTCGAGGCAAAGTGGGTGTGTAAAATAAGTGCATTAGGGGCAGAGTCAGAATCCTTTCAAGGTATTTCTTGCTCGCCGTTCATTGGTCACTATATCAGGTTATTTACCACAGTTTTTTTTGTATGTCACTAGAAAATCCTATTGAAATGTGCTTTCAGTCATCCTAGCGTCTTGGGCCTACCATCCCTTCTTGTCACATTGTTCAAATGAAGAATAGAACCCACAACGTTTATTACAGAGAGGCTTTTTTTATGATATGTATATATTTTTCTTTCCATTACTAATATGCGAATATTTTGATGCTCAAATCATTTTGATTTTTGTTCCTACGATAAAAATTACGGTAAATATCATATTAGAAATAAAATACTAGATTATACTAGTGTAACACAATAGGCGTAATTTTTATCGTAGAGAAAAAAATCAAAATGCTTACCACATAGAAATGTTCACATTAAAATACTGCAAATAAAAAAAATAAGAATATCATAAAATAAGCATTGCTGTAAAAAGAATATAGTTTCTTTTGATGCGTTTGAACAATGCGACAAGGGTTGAAAGGCTGACAAGTTGAAGACCGGCTCGTGCAACTTGGCCCTAGCGCGGGGGGGGGGGGGGGGGGGGGGGGAAGACAAGGATCCAACTACCTGGATCAGAGATCAGTGATCTTTTATTTACTTCAAAACATAGTAATGCGATTCGCAAACGGAACAATATATTACGTGTTACCACGAACCCTGCATTCCAGGTTCGAATCCTAGCTTGGGCAAGTATGTCGTGTTTATGATTTTCGTGTACGAATATATGAAATACGAATATAATTTTAGGGTTCTCGTGAGGTTCTTATTCGAGACTCTAAATCGTCGAATCGATACCGCCATCGGCAATCCCGACTGAAGTATTTTTCCGATAATTTTCCTAGTCGTGAGCACCCCTCGCAAGTTCCTTTCAAACTGTATTTACATATCGTTCTAGTTTTCCATCTAAAGAGGTGCCAATCAGGAAAGAAGAAAGGTGATCATACATCTAGAATTCTTACGAAATATTTTTATTGCTCAGTGCCGTGCATTCGCGTGGGATTGGTCATAATATACCTAGACCATTGCCAACATTCCTTGATCTTTTGACATTAGGATAGGCGAGAATAAAATCGCATTACAAACACAACACTAGTAAATTGTTTGATCCCTCTTTATTGACACATCAAGTAGTGGTTTAGTTATAAAATTTACATAATAGTCAAAGCAATTATCCAATCACAAATGCATGCATTGTCTGCTGTATAATAGTCTATGTATGAAACATTGAAACTACTATAAACCTTCAACACAAAAATAATTAATTCTATTAGTTGTTCATTTAGAATGTAGATAAAGAGTTATATGAAATATGTGTAACGATGACAGAATCATACATAATACATTGTGTAATCTCTCTCTGTAGTCACAACACAATGAAGTGAAATATTCACAGATATGACGCCGAATCGAACCGTTCCCAAGTTGTCACCCCAACCAATATTTCCTTTCATAACACAAAATAAAAATCGAAGTATCCTTTCCTTCCTGTGATTCAGAATGCTTTCTACCACGAAATAAATAAATAAATCTTTGTGACCTTTCTTCTAAGAAGATGCTCTATTATCTGTCCTATCTTCGTCTGAGTGCGAGATGTGTAGGTTACACAAAAACACTAAAACAATATGGGGTGAGGGTCTGCTGCGATCACTGAGGCATATCTTCCGAGAAATAGAATTCAATATGGCCATTCTGTGACACTTTTATCAAATATCGTAACTCGAAACACTTAGGCAATTAGTTGAAACATTTCGCAGATGACATTTCTAGCATAATTATTCAATGTCGTATTCGATCTAAAGAGCCACTCAATACTCATTACAGCCGGTGGAGGTATATCTGTAGCCATGATCATTGATCACCACGTAGACACGTTTTGTCTCTATTGCTCTCGATTTCTCACTCATTCTTTCTTTATTCGCCATTCTTTTCCGTGTAATATTGCCAGTCAACTATTCCTTGTAAGCAACGGTCCCCCCCCCCCCCCCCCCCCAACACCTCACCATCAATAATAGATTTATAATTTAATATGTTTTTATTCCTTTCGTGTTTATTTCAAGTTATAATATGAATTGTGTAACTAATTGGTGGTTCATGTGGATGCCGATTGATACAATATACAGCTATTGTAAAAGAAACGAACAAAATCATTAGCGTGGGTGAATTGATTTTATCTGAATATAACGGTAGCACTATAATGTTGTCTGCGTTGCGAGAATTATCGCAGTCTGTAGTTGTGTTGAGAAAGCCAACAGGCCAGTCAGCCACCAACGTGCCTGCAAGGGGGGTTGACAATGCAAAGGCCCGAACTGCATCCCAAGCTGGCAATTTTTTTTTTTGAAATAAATGATAACGTAATTGACAGAGGGAGTGACAGACAAATACGCAATAAATAACGGGACAGACTGACAGGAGTAAGTTCAGAATGCACCTCTTGTCTCTGACCGGCGGAGATATAACGTCGGGGCCCGGCATAATATGGTCGCGACCCGGTGGTTGAGAATCACTAACGTATAATTAACAAAGAAGATTTCAAAGAATTATTTATTATAATTATAATAAATATATTTGATACTCTCACATTTTGGCAACGATGCTAATCGAGACAAGGAGAGTAAATTATACAGGAAAATGAAAAAACCGCCACATAGGCCTAATACCCATGGTCAAACCAGAATTCGAACCTGGATCTCAGGAACCGCGATTTACCACACCAACCCACCACCAGTGTTGTGACTTATATACAGGGCCGGATTAAAGCATTTGGCTCCCCTAGGCAATAATATTTTAAGCGCCCCCTGTATTGGCCCTACCTACCTACATGGGCGCCCGCAGAGGGGCCAAAAATTTAAATTTGTACTTTTGTTGGCCAAGCACGGGGGACTTGGGGGGCATAGCCCCAACAATAGCGCCGCAGGGGAAATTTTTGAAAATCAGGTTTTTTAGAATGTGTTTAGAGAGTTTTAGAAAAAGTAGTGGACTAAATACAATACCAAAATTATGTAATTTTTGTACAGTCAAAAACTAGAAACAAGGCAGCTTTGTTGCAAGGAGCTCTCAGAGAGCGCAACAAGGGCGCGTAGCGCCCTCTGAGAGCTTGCGCCCCTAGGCTACAGCCTAGTTAGCCTAATGGTTAATACGGGCTTGCTTATATAAATAAAATCCCGTCATCTATTATCTTATCTAGAAAAGTTTTTGTTGTTATATCGATTTCTATTATCTAAATAAAATAGTTTATCTTATCTGAACTTTTTAAGCTTTAAAATATTTTTTTTTCGATAAATTAATAAACAATAATGTAGACAAAAATAATAACCAATCACTTTTTTAAATGAAACTACTTCTACAGTTGTAATGTGCGTGCCGGGGTAATGTCAACTTGTTGGGTCTGATAAATATTACGATTGACAAGAAAACTGTTTGGGGTGGGGGGTGGGGGTGAGGGGGGTGGGGAACAAAAACATAAATCTCAATAATTATTATCTTTTATCTAAATAAATTTATGTAGATAATTATTTTCAATCTTTTATCTAGATAATTTTCTACATTTTTCTTTTATCTTATGTAGATATTTTATTTGAGAATTATCTTTATCTAGATAAAAAATAAATTATCTAGTCACAACACTGTCCACCACTGCCAATAAGACATGTAGAATACTTGTTGCGACTAAGAACTCGAGCAGCGTTGAAAGGATTTTCAGTTCCACAACCAGATCAATGAGGCGGAATGGTATTTCAAGATGTTACTTGGCCTGAGGCTTTGTAACCAGTCTGTCGCCGTGTCGGTATTGTGTCGCGAAGAAGGGTAGGTGGGTGGGCGCGATCCACTGCTTGACCCAGCCCCCAATTCCACGAGAATAAGACGTTCATCAAAACCCCTACAGAGGACATCACTATCGGTGCAAAATTAATCAATCATTAGTCACCTCACTGGCATGTCAATTATACGTTTTTTGTACTCCGCTTTCGAATACTGTCTGTAAAGAATGAGAGTAATAACTAGGTTGAATAAAAAAAATATAATTTATGATTTCTTAGAGTTGCGATGTTCTAATTATAACATTTTCAAATATATAAACCAACGTAGTAAATCTGGCATCTGTTTATTGCACGAAACAAAAAAAATTACTAACATTGAAGCAATAGTTTAGATGCTACGAGGATTCTAGTAAGACACTGCATATGCAGGGGGGTATTTCGCCCTTAAAGGACGGGTTTCGTGCGCGAAACAGAGGTAGCTAGCAGCTATTCTGTAGCAAATACTATGATAGATACAACCACGGGCAAACATTCATTTTTTAAAGGAATATTTCATTTACCTTGCACTCTTTTTGATTTTTTAAAATGGGTTTGGGAAATTATAGCAATACAGTGACAAATAGTTACTATATTATCGTTTCCGTGCTCATTTTGCAACCATCTTGTAGGAGAAGGAAGCATCGGAGAGAAAAAATAAAAAGACATTCATGTAAAACACATCATGCTAGTTATTTCGGTTATGAACATTATTATGTGAAGGTGTTCGTTAAGCCTCAGTAATTGCTGCTGTACAACGCTTCATAATCCAGCAACTCAGAAAATTACGGTCTACTGTGGCTCTATCTCACGAGAACCTCAACAACTCCTTCAGTGTTGCTCCTTCTCTCTCGCGTGCATTCATCGTCTCAGTCTTTTTACCTGAGTCAGGAAGGTTTGCAGACAGGGTTTATGAAGAATGAGGTGGTTTTTCGGTTGGATTATGCTCGAAAGGTTTTGAAGAAGGTATTATGAAGTCAGATTGCCACACCCGCATGAAGGATTTATAAACATTTGGGGAACTGATTTCGAATTCAATTTATTTTCAGGACTCGGTAAAACAAACGAAATCATTGTAGATTGTTTCGTCTGATTAAAATGATAATAACAATAACATAATAATTATATAATTATATAAAACTCAAGGTCAACGAAATGATTATATAATATTAATATTGATGACTACGATAATAATGATTTCAATGGTGTGTCATAGGGGAGCATTTTAATTATGACGGAGAAGAAGTGGTGGGGGGTGGGGGAAGCAATCGCAAAAATACTTTTTGTCTTGTATAATTATCAAATTAAATCCTACCTGCACCTCAAATTTAGTTTATTTCCGCTTTGGTTTGAGGTGTGGTTCATTCATATCAATGAATTGTCAGGTTGCGAGAGTGGTTACCATTTGGTTAGATGGTAGCCGCCGATTTGCCTTCTTATTACCCAGGACAGGAGCGAGAAACTGTGTAGGTACTGTTCAACTCAAGGAGGATATTATATTATATTCAAAGGGCATTGTCGATCCTTTCAAATCAAATGGGACTCGGACCGAGACCCAGTTTACATTGTTATTTGTTGTATTCTAAAGAACTATGCTACATATTATTATATATGTGCATGTGTGCATAGGTTGTTAGTGTTTTACAAGTAACTATAATACCATACTAACTTATCTCTATAATTATTTTTTTTTGAGTGATTTTTGGGAAGGTCTGCGAATCGGATTCCTATAGAGCTCAAAAAAACGCATTTGAATTGTTATTTTCGAAAGCGGTAGAGACAACACTCAATTCAAACAACACACAGCTCACAGTCATCAATTATTCAAATGGGTCGGAACTTACACATAAACGAGTCAAGATTAAAATATACTCTGACTTCTTTGAATTGAATTTCGTTGATAGTAATCTACATAATCCAATCCTATTTAGGCCTAAAAATGTTTTGTTTTGATTCTATGCTGGCAGTAAAATAGTTGACATCATTATCAAGCTTTATATCATCGTGGGTATAAGGATGTTGTACGACTTACACCTAGATTGAAGCCGGTGTTGTGACTAGAAAAGTTTTTTTTATCTAGATGAAGATAAAGATAAATTAGATAATTCTTCAAAAAGTTACCTAGATAATATAAAAGATAAGGTGTAAATAAATATCTAGATACAAGATACTAGATACAAATAATTATCTAATTTAGATTGGAGAAGGGTAATAATTATTGAGATTGACATTTTTTAAAATATTTTTTTCCCCTACAACAGTTTTCTTGTAAAACTTGTCAGACTCGACAAATTGTCATTACGTATGCGCATTTGGGCACATTTGGGGCTCATTATTTTTTATTATTGTATCTAAAAAATGTTATCTAAAAGCTTAAAATGTTTAGATAAAATAAACTTTATTTTATCTAGATAATAGATACAGATTATATAAAAAAAAACTTATCTAATCACTGGCAACACTACGATTTATGTCAGGACATTCTCCAACACCAATGGTCGTGGTATTGAATATTGATCAATTTTACATGTGGTATTTATCAATTGCATTTTAGTATTGATAAAAATTACTACTGTCTGCATTTATTTCTGTGTGTACACTAAATACTAATTATCACCTGGCAACATAAACTGTATGAATAATTTCATTCCAATTGAATGGATATGGCTGTTCATTGATGCGCTCTTAGCTTTGTAGACACCAACCTCTCTCGAGCGCAAACGGGAGGTTCAACCCGTGTTTCTAAAATGTTACCTGTTGGGAGGTAAATAAAACTGGACAGACAAAGATCGCTCGCGGACCCACTATAACAATAGAAGACGGGTTTGCGAACGCATGCTTCCGTGTTTACAATAATTGTTAGCTAGGAGTGGAAATAATATTCAAATTTCAGAAAACCATATTTAGCGTTTCTGGCTAAATTTTGACAAGCATTTTTGAATTTAGAACGATGATTTAATCGAAATTATGTTTTTGAACAAAAGTTTGGTATATTTTTAATCAGGTGAATCAAAATCACCAAACAAATTTAAACAAACTATAATAACACGATTCCGATCTAATAAAGTACAATAGGAATCCAACACCCAAACCGTAATGTGATATATTCATTGAGAATGGATATTTGTTTGAGCTTCTGTCCGATGTAGTGGTGACGTATAGTCTAATAATATTGTTAGACCACAGATAATAGAGTACACTGTTATCTGTGGTTAGACCATGGTGGTGACGTACCTAATATAAGACCTGCTAGCTACGCGATGCTCACAGCAATGTTAAGAATAATTGATGGATAAAAATAATGTTTTACATCGATGTACTTAGGCATATCTAAATAAGTTCTTACTGCATTATACTGAAATGACATAATAAACGAAAATGTAACGACCAACACCTAGTTATGTCAAAAAATAGACATAAAATTACATTTAAAAACACTTTTTGGGGGTACAGGACTTGCACTATTCAAATCCAACATTAAACGACCCGTGGAATTGCAATTTCATGTTATACTATAAAATATATCAAATTAATTTTAATGACTGAATATTTTTATGGATGAATGAATCCACCCTGCTGAGCGAAGGGTCTAACTGACCCTTTTCCTCGACTCGGGATTCTTTTGTCAACTTTCTATTCATCTCAAAGACTGTCTTGGTCGGACTGGTCTCGGAAGTAGCTCTGTCCCCTGCTCTTTTGTAAGAGGCTTCATAAGAACCCGCCCCCATGTCGGTCGATTTGACCATCAACTTTACCGACGATAGGAAGGAAAGAAATACCTCTGGCTAAGATACTGGGTCTTAACCATTACAATAGCTTTGAGACAAAACATTCAAGTCATTATTGTTGATGCAAATGCTGCTCAACAATTATTTGGGTTTTACAATAATCATCATCATTAGAGTCACATTACAAGTTAAATTTTTTATTCATCCGTAGATTTATACAGGATACAATTAATATGGATGTCGTCATGTTGTAGCAAAAAGTGTATGAAAAATAGTTAGTAGAAATCTTTATTGACATTTTGTTATTTTACATACCGGTAACCAATAGGGCTGCCCAACAATATCGATAATTCGATACGATATCGATATGAAAAAAAAAATTCGATATCGATATGGAAATGTATATCGTTTTTTTTTTTTTTTTTTTTTTTTTAATTAATAATTTTACTATTATTTCCACGCCAATAAAATACAAAAAAAATTATGTCGAAAAACATTAATGTGAAAGGGGTAAGTATTACGTACGGTTCTAATCAAGAAATGCATCGTGCGACAGTGAGTTATGGTTCTGCAGCGCTGCCCCCCTCCCCTCCCCCCCCCCTCCCACGCTACGATAGTACGAGGAAGGTGGGAGCGAGCTAGCGGGCGAGAGCGGGCCCGCTGCCAAGTGCGGTCCTGCGGACAGAGATCAGTTCGCTTCTATCTCTTCGCGCGGTCGCGCGTATTGTTGTGAGTAAGTCACGCTCGGGTTTTGTACGTGTTCATTATTGTTATCCAGTGCGTCCAGTGTTTCCATTTTCTTTATTTTGGAATGGAAAAGAAGTTAGTTGCGAATCCGAATGCACGCAGTGACATTTGGAAACACTTTGCTTTCGAAGCCGATCCTAAGGGAGTGATTTTAAACAAAAAACATGTTGTGTGCACTTTGTGCAAGTCTAAAATTGGATTTTCTGGAAACACTTCGAATTTATCAGTGCACGCGGCAAAATGCTGTAAAGTGTTGTCCCAAAACAAATCAGCAGAATCATTAATGCGACATTTCGCGATCACACCTAAGTTGAGTGCTAACAGCAAACGGGCAAGTGACATTACGGATTCGGTGATAAATATGATAGTGGGAGATCTACGGCCAATGAACATCGTGGAGGGCGCCGGGTTTAAAGCAATGGTGCAGCAAATGGTACCCGAGTATACCTTGATTGGACGATCAACAGTTTCGCGCCGAATCATTGTTTTAGCTGAAGAAAAACGCGAAATCTTACGCCTTGAACTTAATGCTTATAAATTCGTATGCATTACCCTAGACTTTTGGACATCGCTAGCCAACGAAAGCTACCTAGGCATAACTATTCACTTTGTTGACAACGACTGGAAACTGCAGTCACGTGTGCTTGAAGCGACCCTAGTACCAGTGTCGCACACGTCTGTAAATGTTATTGAAAATATCAATGAAATGGAAGTTCGCTGGGAGTTGGAAGGCAAAGTAGTTGCGTTTGTAACCGATAACGCTGCCAACATGATAAAGGCTATCACCGATAAGCCTGGTGGTCTCGTCCGTTGTGCTGCCCACACTATTCAGCTCTCAGTTGGGAAAGGGCTAAAGGTGGGAAAACTCATGGACTTGGTGGGGAAAATCCGACGCATAGTGACCCACTTCCACAAGAGTGCGGTTGCAAACAAGGCACTAGAAGCTCTGCAAAAACACGCCGACCCAGATGAAACCAACCTCAACAAGTTGGTCCAGGACGTCCCAACGCGGTGGAATTCGACTTACGATATGCTGCAATCTGTGGTAGCAAACCGTGTACCTGTAAACTCATACCTTATGGATGACCCTAACCTTGACTACCTCATAATCACGGCAATGGACAATACAAATATGATCGACATCTGTCAACTCCTTGAGCCATTTAAGGAGGCTACTGTTTATCTTGGCGGACAAAAATACGAAACAGCATCGGCAGTTCCCGTGATTTACAGGAATTTAATCAAGGAGACCATCACCAAGGCTAACGATTCAAGCTTAGTCAAGTTAGTGAAGAAGGCTATCGGAGATGATCTGCGTTCTCGAGACTTGGGGAATATCATTCCAAAGGTGTCGTCAATGACGACGCGCTACCGGAACCTCAAATTCCTTGACGACGATGATAGCCGTGAAGCTCTGTGGGACGACCTAAAGAGCGAAGTCGAAGACGTTATCACTTCAAAAGCAGCCGCGGAAGATAACGCCGGAGAGGTCAATGACCTACACTCGCCAGCCAAGGTCCGCCGCCTCCTAGACGACTCGGACGATGACGATGATGTTATCAGGCTTCCTAACAACGAAGCAGCCGACGAGATTCAGCGCTACCGTGATATGCCGAAATCAGAGCTAAACGCTTTTGATTGGTGGAAAACACATGAAAATGAGTTTCCACATCTAAGCGTGATCGCGCGTAAATATCTGTGAGTAGTTGCAACAAGTGTTCCGTGTGAACGTCTCTTTAGTAAGGCGGGACTACTTGTCAACAAACTCCGTGCAAGTTTGGATGGACACACTGTAAACGATATGCTCTTTTTAAACAATCAACTAAACAAAGTCTAAGGTCAAGTGATTAATGTGTTGAAGTTTTATTACTTCGTAATTATTTCATTTATTTCGTCTCCTTTCAGTAAGATGTGCGATCTGTTGAAGTTGTAATTATTTCCTAATTTATTTTATTTATTTAATTTATTTCGTAATTTATTTCATTTATGTTGTCTCCTTTCAGTAAGATGTGTGTAAGCAAGGATTTCTAAATGTTGTAGTTCATTACAACAATACTTACGTCGACAATAAAGCACCAATCTACATTCCACTTTATAAAGGACTTCAGTGATTATTGAGTAGATAAGATAAAAGTTACAAAGCATCAATTCCATTGTTGTTTATCCTCACCCGTCAATCATCTGTCCCTTTAACAATAACATGTCTGTTGTCTAGGCCTTATCTTAACCTTGAATCTGCCGCTCTCGACTGGGACCGACAGTGGTGCGTCTGCATTGCCGACGGGCGGCCTTGGCCACGCCCGGCGAACGTAATAACACGTAAAAAGTATCGATATCGAACGATATCGATACACGACTTGAAAAGTTCGATATCGAATCACGATATCGATATAACCCCTTTCGATATCGATATGATTTTTTTTATCGTTGGGCAGCCCTAGTAACCAAGCATATAGTATTAATTTTACAATTACAGTTTTTCTATTTTTCTTCCCTCTACAGTCTACACTTATAATGATAAGCAATCTTTAAGATATTAAACAATCCCTACGTATATAAAAATTCAAAGCTGGTTACTTCCCTAGATGAAGCTTTGTGAAATATAACAGTCAACGGATTGTTGCATTGATGCCAAATTACAAAAAAATCTAATTATCTAAACAGGGATATTTTCGTGGATCCAACTTATATAGTTTGAAAATCTAGTAAAGGCCGCGTAATTCTGGGAGTAGCACGATCGGCTGGAAGATTGGCCAAAGGGCGTAAAAGCAACGCTGACAATGCCGCGGAGGTAGTATTTTTTTGAGATTGTGTGGAGAAACACGATACCCCCACCTGAGTCTCCGCCACACACACTCGTGCTTTTGTTCACGAAACCAGCACAGAACTTCCCTTCTGTGAGCAGATGCTGTTGTTCTAGTTCGATGGAGTCCAAACAAGTATCAGATGACACGTATGGCAGCTCCAAGTACTTTAGTTCGGCACTCTGAGTTCCATGCTCAGTCAACCCCCAGCCAGCCACCTGAAACAAGAGATACACATCTTTAACAGTCTTGTTGTGACCATTGTAGTTACTTAATGTGTCAACAATGTTGATATACTCGCATTTAGATTGAGATAAGTTGACTGTGCAGGATTCTAAAACCTACCGCTATCTTGGAGTCTTATTTTGATGACCATTCATTTCATTTTAATTATATTGTTTGCTGGGAATTCACCATTAGAGTATACTTTTGTATATATTATTTTTACCACAAATGTGTTTCTGCTTTTAAAAAAATGTATATTTATTTAGATATTAAACTAAAAGTTTTGGCCTTATTTCCAGAGTTGCGTTGCTTAATGTCCAGTAACTTTGTGTTCTTGTTTGTATAGCTAAACTAGAAGACCACTATCCACCTGAAGAGTCCCAATGGAAGAAAAGCAAAGAATTACATAATTTAAAATGAACTTCAGTCATAAACGGCTGGTGACAAGAAATATATGTATTGTCTGTCCTGTAGAACGTGTTCTTTCACAACTTGTGATGTTGTTACTGGACTTTTTGCTGTTTCTGTACAAGATATTGAGCATGCTCCTGATGAGAATACACAAAGCAAACTTACAACGCCGACCGATCCAACTTTGAGTTGGTCTGGCTCCAGAATATTTCCCCAATCAACGCAGATTAGGTTCGTCTTCCTGTTGATATCGACCGGGGACTCCAGAAGGACGATAGCAATGTCGGGGGAGAAGTTTGTGTAAGATCCTCGGTAGCCCCTGGGTATCGCAACCTCGCTGACATTCCTCCTCTGAACCGTAGTGTCTGGGTCGTCCCAGACTCTCAGGTGCTTCCCTGCAGCCACCTTAAACTGGCTTGCAGATTTCTTCTTTCTGGATGTTCCATCCCAAAAGCAATGGGCAGCTGTAATTATAGCACAAAGCACTGTAGTAGATATATTGTATCTTGGTGGTGTACATAGGGACGTAAAGGCTTTAAAAAATGGATTTTTGGAAAAAAAGATTTCTTTTTTTCTTTTTTTTTCTTCGAGGTGCGGAAAAAAGGCTTTTTTGTGAAATTTTCAAAATTAAAAAAAAAACATTATTTTGTATGAAACATATGCTTTTTAGCACAATATAATATGACGTTTCAATGTTTCGTTCAAGATCCATTGAACTCAAGGACAAAATACAATCAAAATGTACAATGCTAATAAAATACAACAATACCTCCTTCACCTTTACCATATTTTGTCCTTGAATTTAAAAAAAAATGTTAATAAGGTTGCTGAATCTTTTAATTTTTTCCATTTCAACATACACAATTTAACTTATTTGAGTTTAAATAACATTAAATAAACAATATTAAGAGGTAGGCTTAATAATATTCACAAGTCACAACTGGCACTAAAGCCTCTAGGTAGGAGGTCCTAGGTTCATAGTTTCATCATTATGACTTATTAAATTAAACTTTAGAATAAACAAATAATAACCTAATGAAAAATATTAAAATTAAAATTTATGAAAATTCATATCATAGGAAGACAAAATCATATTTTCCCAAAATTTAATTTTTTTGTTGGAAAAAATACGGAAATTAATGGTTTTTTTCCAAACTATCAAAATTTCCGGAAAATTTGCATCCCTAGGTGTAGCCTACATAATATAGACCTCTATTCCTCGCTCTTCTTCAAAAAGTGATTCTTACCAGAGACAACAACGTTTGGTTTGATCAGTGATCCGCCACAGATCTGTGTCGTTTCAGTTCTGGGTTTAACCTGGTAGATTCCAACGTGCCACGGGAACTCCCCAGCATTCCCGTCGTGGCCCCCGGCGAGAAGCGTCTCTCCGCCGGCGTTGTTGCGTCGCCCACAGTCTGGGGACAGAAACAAAACTTAGGGTACACATCGAGTTTCGTTTCAGTTTAAAACATCATATTGTCAAAAGTCAGTAGGTACCCGGTAAAGTGTAATATTTTCAAATAAAGTCTATTGGCTTTGAAATAAATAACAATAAGGTTTTTCAAGCTTGGCTGTGTTGAGGCTGGCGAGGAGACGACTTTTATTAATAGCATCATTATGATATTTCACATGATTGTTGAAAAACAATAATTCTCAGATATCCAGTATACATAGTTCAAGATGGCGGCGTGTGAGTAGCTCAGGTAAATTGGTTTGCTGCAAATAAAGTATTTATTTATTGTGAAATAAGCCATTTAGCGAATAAAAGAGGAGTGAAGTGTACCTCAAATGATAAAATTGCGCATTCCAATTGCCTTCAAACCGAACAGCTAAGCAACACTTGATTTACAATGTTATTTCTCATCTTTGGAAGGTTAAGGCTTGGTTAACTGAATGAACAATGATAACATTTAATTACTAGTGAATCTTCGATCTTTGTCTGTAGTAATTAATGATAATGAACCTTAAATTGGTAACTGTTTAATTGGATGAGCGTAGCAAGCGAAGCGAAGATTCCATTTCACTACACTGGAGAAAAAAATCCGGAATGTTTTTTTTTTTTTCTTTCTTTCTTTCTGTATTTTTGTCTGTCTGTTAAGGCTCTACTGGACCCTGTATTATTTCGGTGTGTTGCAGTGGTTTCGTACTTCCATCGTATCTAACGACACAATTGAGATATCTTTATAATTTTTTTTTTATTCTACTCAGTAAAGACGTCCAATGAACGTGTGTTGGGTACTTTTTCCAATATTGCCCTTGTTTTTTAAATAAATTTTGTTAACTTTTGGGGAATATTTTAACATTTACCCTTTTTTCGCGAATTTTTTTAGGCGTTACCAAGCACTTTTTGGAAAAAGTACTCAACACACGTGTAAATAGACACCTTTAACTAGCATTCCTAAAAATCTGAGAATTTTTGGACAAGGGGTGTCCGCTGTACAATGGAAGTACGAAAGCATGTTTCGGCGCTATTTTAGGCTTTTTTGACTCCAGCAAGTGGCGCAACCTAGCGACACGAAGCTTTTTCACCACTTTGAGTGACAGGTCATATAATTTTGTTAATAACTTGTTCTGATTGGCTGCATGACTTTGCTCATGAACTACTGCAGGACACCATTTGAATCATTATGCATAGATCTGCGCTATAGAATGCTATGCTTGGCGTCAATGTTTATTGCACTCTTACAGACAATTGTTCGATACCGGAACATCCCAAATATCAATTTATTATATGTACAGGGACCAGTATGTTTTGAGTTCGATCCCCAGTCGGGACAATTTTGTTTATTATTTTACAACACAACAGAATGAAACAATTATTAATACATCCAGCCACGGCGCGTTATTACATTTATGCATCTCTGAGTCTTTCAAGTTTTTACTGCACGTGAATTGAAGTAAGATAATTTTTAGTGTATCGCCCATTGAAAGCGTGTGATGTACTAATATGAAGTTGAGGTGGAAGTGGGGGTGGGGGGGGGGAGGAGGGTTCATGGCAACAAGTCCATTTGTTTGGGTACGAACATAAACATCTCTAATAGGAGAAAAAAAAATGGGTTGAAGCACGCGGAAAACCACTTTCCATGATGATAATAAACATAATCTAAATACAGTATTTTATTCGACTTTATTTGGCAATTTCAATTAACATTGTATATTATTATAATGGTTTTCAAAAAAGTGTTACCACCGGGGATTGAACAGGCTGTCAAATTAAGATGAGATAAGTCGTAACAAAGTGGCTTTATTGTTGGCTATTGCTTGAATATTAAATTTTGGTAGATGAAATTATATTTTTTATTTCAACCACGGCACGGGACCATTTTTATTTGAAGTTAGGAAAATTAATAATAAAAAGGGGTGAGAGCATCTGCCCAGACATCAGAGGTTCGGGGTTCAATCCCCGGTGGAGGCACCTTTTTTAATTTATGTCTATGATAAGACTACCATCATAACAGCGTCATAGTCGCCAAAATATAAATAATATCTGGACATCAAGCAAAAGCAAAGCGCTCTGATGTGAATTCGCCTTTGGTTCACTTGCACCCACGATGTTATGAAAAGTTCTCTTACTCTCTCTAACTCTAACTCTTCTGGAAGGAAACAGGAATTAACGAGTTATGCCGATAAGAATTTAAAAAATCAATCTGTGTTCCAAAAATATAAACGAAATTAAAATCGTATTTCCTCATTTTATCTGGATAACTTAAGTTATCTGCCTATTATACTACTTATATTTGAAGATTTATTAAATATACGCATCAATCGCATACTGCTATTATTTTTGTGCAACATTGCACAACTGTAGGCCGATGACAGCCACCGAGTCGTAAATTACCAGTGTCAAGCGGACACCAGACGTTCATTTCGTTTCGTAACATGCAGTGACCTTGTAACCGACGCAATTCTGTCACATCGAGATATAGGCAAATCTGGTTTATTTTCATTCAATTATTTTTCGTGACTCTGAACTAGTTATCATACTTAGAAAGTGTGTGATCTCCCATGAAAAATAAGCTATAAGAAGTGTGTGGTGTAGGTGTGTAGGGTTAATGTTGAAAAAACAATTGGTCACATTTTTTTTTTTTTTTTTTTTTCTTGTGCAAAGTTGGCCTCTTCAGCCATTCTTCTGTCTTGCTATCCAATATAAGACTGCCTCCTTTTCTATCCAGCTCAGGTCATCGGGCAGGGAGTCAATGTCATTCTTGAGGGCGGCGCATCTGAAGAGATGCGCTCTGTCTTGATCTTCTAAATTACAAAGTTTGCAGGTACCGGTCTTTGGTATTGAAGCGGTCAGGGGTCTGAAACGTCGTGCCGGTTACAAGCCAGAAATGGGCGGTGGCCGTTTTTCCTCGCCCAGTCTTTGTCTGGCCCTTTTTTGATCTCGGGCCACCATTTCTTTTTCGTGAAGCTCTTTTTGGGGTGTTTTGAAGATCCTTTTTGGTTACTTGATCTTAGTTTTGACATTTTGGTAGGAAGAGGCGCTGGGGGGTTTTCGGTTTTTTTTGTGGCACTTTGGCAAGAAGTCTGCCTTTTCCTTCCCATGATCTTGCAGTGGCTGGGGCCATTGAGTCTCTAATAGTTTGTTTGCGTCGGATCCCAAAAGGGAGTTTTTTTTTGAAAAAGCAGCGTTTTGGGGATGAGGTTCGCGCTTGAGAACAAATTGGATGGCTGAGACGCTGTCGCTTAGGATCCAAATTTTGTCTTTTGAGGGGAAAAGGCGGGGGTCTGGGGCGATTTTTTTCGGCCCCTGGAAATGGCTGCGCCCTCAGCGTCAAAGTATTTTCGCCAGCCCCCTTTGAGGGCTTCTTCAAAGAAGATCAGGGATGCCGTACCTGTTTCTGTTTGTAGCGGTATAGGAGCCTCTGTAAAGAGGGTTACCCACTCTTAAAGGGGAAAAGTGTTTTCAGGTGTTCTCGGAAAGCTTTTTCGTTCTTTAGGGTCATGGTCTCTTTCTTCTCGATGCCGCTTTTTTGGTCCCCCGGGGCAACTGATTGGACTTGTGGGGCAAACTCTGGGAGGGGTCGTCAAGTGGGGCGTGGTGCTTTGGGAGGATGGGACATTTTTTACTCTTCTTTGGGGGATGTTTCAGAAAATTTTATTGTCGTTTGACTTTTGGATTTTGGGTATTGAGCCATTTGGGGGGGTTTTGGCCCCATTTTTTCGTCGTTGGAAAGCGCGCTGCTCTCTTCTTACGTGAGGCTCAATTTGCTGAACCATTTCCAGGGCGATAATTGGGGTGGTTTTCATGCTCCCGTTATGAGGCAAAGGGTCGTTTTTGGGATCTGTCGCCCTGGTGGCTCGTTGCGGCGGCGGAAAGGAAAGATTGGGTGCCGTACTAAAGGGGTTTTTTCTGAGTATTTTTGTAGGTCACCCCAGAGTTCTAGTTTTGCGCCCCAGGACCCCCGGCACCCTTGAAGGATCGAGTCTTTTTGGGGCCCTTTCTTTTTCAGCCTTTTTCAAAGGGATTTTTGCCGTCTTTTTTTTGTCGGAGTCCGCCAAGGTATTCACTCATCTGCGTTTAATCTGTTCGCCATCAAAGTGATTTTTGAATTAAAGGGATTTTCCATCGTGAAGTAGGTGCAGATGGTTTACTGCATTTTATTTTAAAAGCCGTGCACTTTAACCACCCTGCGCATCGTCATGGCGGGGCCCCATTTTTTGCTCCAGTCCCCCGGGGACTTTTTTCCTTGAAAAGATGACAAAGTCGTCTGCAAAACTTTAAAACGAAAAGGGGCCGGTATTCTTTCAATATTTTTGATGATCCATTATTGCAATTTTGAGAGGTCGGCGCTGTGATTGTCCTTGAGCAACTCCGGCCGCGTCTTACGGTTTGCTATGAGCCCCTTTGGGACCCCTTGTCCCCTCTTGTTAATGAAGTCGGGGAGCCATCTGCAATGTTGTTTGGATTTCTTTTGATCTTGTTTTACTGCCCATGACCGGTCGGGGGAGTCGAAAGCTCCAGAAAGGTCGATGGAGCACCCAGGTCTTTACTTTGCTAAAACCCCTCTTTGACTGTCTTCCGAAAAGTGGCATTTGGGTCGTGGTGCCTGGGTTTTGTCAAAACCTGCGGTCTTCGGCGTGATGTGTTGCTTTCGAGGTAATTACCCCAAAGCGGCTTGACTATTTTCTAGCCTTTTGAAAAGGGCGTTTGGGGGGCTTTGGGACATAGGGGCAGGCGAGGCGTCTTTCTCAGGCTTCAAAATTGGCTGATAAAAGGAAATTTTCCAGCTTGAGGGGACTTCACTGGCCCCAGGAACTTTTTTATGAGGTCGAGGAAAATTTTTCCGTGCCTTGGGTCCCGGGTTTTTTAAGGGGAATTAAACAGAATTTTTGTCGGGCCAGGGCGCTTTTTTTTTTGTCTAGTTTGATGATTGCTAATCCAGCCCCTGGGGGGTAAAGGCCGATTGTAAGCGTTTTTTGGCATGTGCTTGTACTTAAATTTTGGCAATTTTTTTGGCTTTTCTTAGAGGGCTGCTTATGGTGGTAAAGTGTCTGCACAGGACATCACCTTTCTTTGTTATCCCTGCCATTTTTCCTTTATGAGAAAGGACTTTTCTTTTTCGGGCTTTGTTTTTTTCCCACAAAATTTGGGAAGTGTAGATTGGCCTTGTAGGATTTTCTATAGTCCAGATTAAACAGAAAATTTTTCTAAATTTCTGCTCTTTTTCCTTTCAAATTTTTTTGGGTGAGGTTGTTTTGAGCTTAAAGAAGCTTTTTTTTGCGGGTTGGGGGTCTTTTGCTGTTGTATTTTGCTACATTTTTTACCTTTATCCTCAGATTTTCAAGTTTTCTGCCCCAAAAGGGGGTTTTTAGTTTTTTCGGGGAGCCTCGGGGGAATTGTTCGCGTGCAGTTTCCCATTTTTTCTCCTCCGCAGTTTTGTATCTGATGGGGGTTCCCCCGAGAATGGGGGGTGGAGGCCAGATTTTCCATTTTTTTTTGGGAAAGTATTCCTTTTTGCCTTTTGGAATTTCCCCAGTAGGATACTGCCATTTTGAAGCGCTCTTGTGGCGTGTTTTTAATCACCTTATACCCAACCCTGGGGGGCAATCGAGTTTTTTCTTTTTTTTTAGGTCTCCGCAATTGATGATGGGCCCATGACAAGATCGGGGTGGGGAAGTTTTCCGGATTTGGAGGGAAAGTGGCCCTGTTTCCTTGCCCCGGGGGTCCCAGCGGGAAGGTGCGTTCGAGTAAACCCAAATTTTGCTACAGTTTTTTCCCTGGAGTGGTCGACTCGTATCCCCCAATTTTTTTCGGGGCATTTAAATCGCCAACGTGATTTTTTTTCCCCGAAACGTTATGGTTTTTGAGGGCGCTGGTATGTTTTGTGGAGAGTTTTTTATGCTATGAAGGTTCTTAATTTGTCCCCTCCAGACGTCCCGGGAACGATTTCAATCTTGTCGCCACTAAGCTCCATTTTTTGTGTGACTGTGAAGGGGATCAGGGGTTTACCCACCCAACGTCAGCCTGAAGAGATCGTTTGCTTCTCTCCAGGAGGGGGTGACGTATTGGGAGTTTTAAGGGCACTTAGTTTTTTGTCTGTTTTCTCTGCCCTTTTCCCGCCCTGGAAACAGAATACATCTGCATTTTGTTCGTAGATAATGCTGTAACTCGTCCGTTTTTTGGAGACCCCCTGCTTCCGTATATTATGTTTGGTTTGTGGCCCGATAAGGGCCGTTTTTTTACTGGTGAACACGGATGGGGCCAGATGGATAGCGTGGCGGGGGGTGGGCACTTTGGTTACGGGGTTTTGTCCTTCCCGGGGTCCTGGTAACATGGTGTTTATTATAAATACGGTAATTTTTTAAACATTTCGTGTTGTTGTGTAATAATTTTGACTTGGGTCATGGTTTTTTATTTTTATGTTTAACTTTGGGTTTATAGAGGCGACTTGACGGCGTTATTTATTTTTTAGACGAAATAAAAAGTGCTACACCCCCCGGGTTTGAAACCCGGGCCGGGACTTAGCTGTCCCCCGGGTTGTTTTTACCCCTGGCTAGAGCCACCAATTTAAAACTGCTAATTTTTGGTCTGTTTTGTACATTTGTGAGGCATGAAAAAAAAAAGAGAATCAAACACCAAACCCTAGAGTTTTGGGGTATACATGTTTTAAACCCTTGGGTTTTTAAGTAGGGGCTTTGACTCTGTTATTTAACTTTAGACAAAAATTAAAAAAGGGCTACCCGGGTTTAAACCCGGACCTTTCTTCCGTACATTTAATGTACAAAATAGACCAAGAATTAGACAGTTTTAAATTGGGGGCTCATAGCTCAGTGGTAAGAGCATAGCCCGGGGCAGCTAAGGGCCCGGGTTCAAACCCCCGGGGTGTCACTTTTTGAAATTTTTCCGAAATATAAGTTTTAGAGTCATATATTTTTTTCGTTGGAAAACAATGCTAAAACTAGTCTAACGGTAATGTATTATACGGGACTATTAGTATTTATTAGTTTGATCAGGCGTATTTACTTTTTTTTAATGGAAAATTAATTTTTGTGTGGGTTAATAAAAAAAAAATAACTTAAATTTTTCCGCTCGAGATAGGGGGGGCCATTTCACCAGTGATTGTAGTTTGTTTTTAATGCATATTTAAATATGAGTAGGGGCCCGTTTTGGAATTATTTTGTGTTGATTCTACATGACCATCCATTATTTCGATGGGGCGTTTCGTAGATCCTTTTATTTACACCGCACACATCCACACGATTGACAGTTTTTATATTTTGTTTAGCCCTGAGAAGTGCATTGGTGGGTACATGAAACAGAAATTAAAAAATTTCTCCACAAATATATTTAATCTCAGGATTTTCATCTCCGGGCGGTTCCAAACCAAATTAGCATTTAGAGACGACTACCCATTTTTGTATGTATTTTTCAATTACAGAATTTGTTAATTGAATATGAGTGAAAACATTGTACGCACTGCACTAAAATAAAAATAAAATAGGCTTGCATCCCGGCATTCCCTAAAGGGGTCGAATTCCCGGATGAAACTTTTTAGCTAGGATTTCTGGAGGATTCAAAGTTTCCTTCCAAAAAGAGTCTCACGCGTTATGCATGACTACCTCTAACGGTTTTTCGGGCAAAACAAGCCATCAGGGTTGAAAAAAATCATGTCAGAGATGCTGGAGCTGTGAAATTTTGTGGTCTGGAAAATTTTTTTCCAAAAGGGGCACACAGAGAGGGGTGTTTTCGTGTATATGCATTTTTCGCCTGCCGGGTGCCGCCTCGATGATCCAAAAAACAATTGCCAAAGCCCGGGATGAGTCATTCACACCCTTTAAAAAAGTATAATTTTATATACAAATTTTTTCGCACTTCTACCGACCTTCCGAGAGTTTTTTTAGTACGTCAAAGCAAGGGGCCCAAGGGAAAAAAGCCAGACGTTTATTCCTGGAGTAATAAACATGTTTTCTATAAACCAAATGGACTTGGTTCGAGCTCCATGCACCATTTGGGTCATTACGCAAAACGGTCACACCGGGAATCGAAAACAACTGAATTGAAGTTGTCTTTAACATTTTCCAATGGTTTTATATGATCAAAAATCTAATTTTTTGTTAAAAAGGATTATAAAAGCAAGTAAAAAATATTGAACAAACATGAAGGCAGCAATGTTTATTCTGTATCAAAGATGTCTTGTTACGTATTGACTTTGCAGAAAAGGTGTTGCTTTAAAATTTTTTTATGCTTCTTGAATAAGAAATAATGTGAAGGTTATTTTAAAAATTCCGAAAATAATAAAAAAAACGCAAGTAAGCAAACAAAAAATATATTCGAAGAAAATTTTTAAAAGTTTTATAATTTCAAAAACATTCATTGGTGTTCCTTTTTCCTTTCACAATTTTTTTTCACTTATTAATTAACATACGTGCCTTGCGTCGTTTTAGCATACTGCATTACATTGGATGTCATTGGGGACACTATTGGTATAGGTTTTGAAGAAATATATTTAAGAATTTAAAGTTAGGGGAATTTATGGAAATAGTTTGTACGAATATTAAATATTTTGTTTCTTATTAGGCCCCACCTCAGAAAAAAATGTCATAACAAAGCCGAGAAATTTCTTTTTTCATCTTTCCCTTCAATGCGTCGAAAAAAAAACGGAAACAAAACTCAATGTGGTACTATTGTTGTAACTAACAACTGTATTTTATGGATCGGACTTGATAGAAAAAAATGTGACGAGTTTCAAACGATTGAAAATTTTAAAAATCAAAAGAATAAAAAAAACGCACTTTCTTCAAAAGCCATTTCAATTCCCATTCTTATATCCCGTCTCAAAATCGTGCATGGTTGCATCAGGGGGTGTTTTCCAGCACAAAAATCCCTGATTTAAAAAATTTTTCATAAACCCTATCAATATTATGGTAAGGGAAAAACGGCCGTTACCTACCCACGATAATAAAATTTTAAAAGGGAAAAAAAAATATGTACCCCCATGCCTAAATAGTCTTTGGTCTTAAATCAGCGTTTTAATATCTATACTCCTTAGGCGTGTTTTTGATTCCCCAGTTTTTCAGTCGTAAGATTTATCCTTTTTTTCATTCATCACATACTTTAAAAAACCCAATTTGGAATTTCCTGTCATAAAATTTTTTTCAATCACCCTAGATCTAGCACCCTCTGTTGTAATCGTCCACGGGGCGAGACTTGGCGAACGTGTGAAAAATATTTCTTCGCGCCTCGGGACCGAGACGGACTCACGGCGCCGCACCGTATCGGAGAAACTTCTGCGTTTAAAAATCGTGGGGGAGGCCACAA